>JARYGA010027124.1:0-46629 GCA_030545235.1 Helianthus tuberosus
TAGTGTTCATATGGTACGTTCCTCTGTTGCATAAGAAATGTTTGCTTATGAGTTTGTGAGCATGTGCAGAACTTGATTTCAATCAAGAACAGGGGTTGATGAAGACTGAGATGCTGTTAGTTGCTGAAGAAGCTTGAAGCATCACAACAACAAGATGTACCTGAGTCAGAAGAATCGGATACGAATTATCGTCTGACAGTGATAGTGCATTTGAAGAAGTACCGTGAACCTGCTTGAAAGACAAAGATTGAAGAAGAAAAGAGCCGCTGAGAATCCTCCTCTCACATTCTTTTTAACAAAGACTTTCAAGAAGATGCTGATCGAGATCCTGATATGAAGCTAACCACAAAAGTTGAAGAAAGAGACCCAGTGCTGAGAGTTCAGAAGTCAAGAACTTCCACAACATCTGCAGCAAAGTGTCAACCATAGACTTCGTCGAAGAAGTTGCTGAATTCATGCTATGAAGACAATTTGATGGCATCAGTCTAGGGGGAGATTGTTAGGCCCTAAAGTGTGAGACTGACGCATCAAATTAACACAACGGGTTATGGTTACAAACTGGGCTTTACCGGGTTAGTTTATATTAGGTTTTGGACCTTTATAGGTCACTGGGTCAAGCTTTAGGCCATGTGGGCCAAGCAGGCCCAAGGGGAGCCCATGTGAGAAATGGGCTTGTCTGTGTATATAAACAAGTTTTCAACTTGTTTTAGGGTTGGAGCTTTATGGTTACAACTTCTAGAGAGCTAGAGAGAGGCGATTTGGTTGTGAGCTTGTACCAGACGATTTTGCTAATTCATAGTAATAGAATCGTGTGCAAGTTTAAAAGTGATTCCGGTTTGTTCTTCGTTGTTCATATTTCTTGTTGATTTTCATTTTATTTCTTGAATCACATCAAGTTTGGATTCCGCACAAACTTGGTGTAGTTTGATATCATTGAAAGATCCGTTTCACGGGACTTACAGGAACATCAAGTTCGATTCCACTTTGAAAATTAATCATCAGTTCTTGGATGATTGATTACTAGGTTTTGAACCCTATATTGTAAGGTTTTGAACCCTTCCAGTTTGATCTTTTTTTGCCTTGTGTTTTCCAAATTTTCAAAATCTCATCAAAGTTTTGAGTTCTAAATAGTGTGAACACGTGCAAACTGGAAGAGTGAATGCCTGTACCCTGGGTGTCACACCCCGACCACGTAAAACAACAAACGTGGCGGAAACATCGAGGCGTGTTGTAACAGAATTAATGTTTCATAACCATGGATTCCAAAGAGTGTTTCGTTTTATTAAACATTGAATAATTACATCGTCTTGAAATCTAAATACACTAATTAAACATAGTCTATCATTGTTATTGAGTCACTAAGGCCATGTCCAGTCCTATGTGAGCATGCATCTTATCAATCGATATCATCCAACAATACCTGAAACATATGTGAAAACGAGGTCAGCAAAGAAATGCTGGCGAGTACATAGGTTTTGTGAAAATAAGATTCATGACTTCTGATTAAGAAAATGTTTAGTCATGAACCTTGTAATTTGCTTTGTCTTTGTAAATCATTTGAGAAATAATAAGTTCAGGTGATATGTATAATAAGAGAATAATGCATGATTAAATGAATAACCATGTAAAATGAGTTTGTATAATATAAGTTGTTTGTAAATAAATGTCTTGTGAAAAGTATGTTACTTGTATAAAATGTTCTATGTCTCGAACTGAAATGATTCAAATAACGCTACAATATGTAATACCATACAAACACTTATATATAGGAAGTACCAGCGGCGTATCCACCATGTTTGTATCATATTACACACGCATCGTTACTTAATCACTTAATCAAACCAAACCACCAAAGTAATGTTCATGCCCAAATGTAAATCATGTAATATGTATAACCAAAATGATATGTATGGCTAGTGAAATGCATCAACTAAACCATAGGTGAAACGCACAAAACAAAGTATTGAAGTAAAACTTGGTTTAAATCAATACTATGTTTCGTGGAAATGCATGATCAAATGTAAATCATGTCCAAATGTTTACCCAATCGTTAACCCATTTTGTAAAATCGTTCTATTCGTTCTTGTTATTGTAATCATTCAAAGCGTTCTTGTTTTAATTTTTGAAACTACTTAATGGTCGATTCTCTAATAACATTCAAACCTTCTTGACGTGTTCCTCGGTCCAACTCGCTCTCGCTCTCGTTCTTAACAAACCCTTACCAAAGGATAAGTTAATAATTACAGATTCAGTCGCTACCCACAACCCCCACACATAACAATGGGTGCAGTAAATAACGGGATTTGTCAGATCCTATGGTACCATAACCTAATACTGGTCGGCTTGATCATTGCTAATGAATGTCATCGGTCATGTAAACTACAACCAACAAGTTTGTTCACTTTTTTGAAATTGTTATTAGTTTTTGAAATCATTGTATTCGTTCTTGAAATCATTGTTAGCGTTCTTGAAATAATTGTTATTGTTCTTGAAACCACATTGTAATTGTTCTTGTAACCACATTGTAATTGTTATTGTAATCGTTGTTATCGTTCTTGAAACTATTGTTATCGTTCTTGATACTACATTGTAATTGTTTTTGAAACTATTGTAATCGTTCTTGAAATCATTGTTAAGATATTTAGCACATATGAGTCACCCCAAAACAGTTGAAAACAGTAAAAGAGGGGAATAATGTACTCGCCTGAGAATGCTTGGAGGTCTTGAACAAAAACCAAACAAAGCTAGAGGGAGCACGGAATCAGTCGGCAAATCTAAACTATATAAATAAACCGGACTTAAATCGGGAGATCGGATAGGATGAGGCTTGGTAAACCAAATGAGTGTTGGAACTCATATGATATGGTTTAACAAGGCCTACATACTACAATGAAACTAACCTAAGTGCTTTCGACCCATCGCGACCCATTAAGGTAACTTATGCTACTTTAACGCGTCGTGCGCGTGAAACGCGTTCGGACCGTCTAACTAGTCCTATGACAAGTGTTATATGCCTAAACATGTTACATAATCAGTTATGTGACAAAAGTTTAGGTTACATATGCTTAATTACCAATTATACATGAAAAGGGTATTCTGGTAATTTACCTAAGGCATATAAACTACCTATCATACAACTACTTAAACGATGTGACCATAGGGTATAACCTCGGAAGGTTATGCCCTATACTAGGGTCACCTAATATATTTGGTCGGATCCTAATGATCGACCAAACTGGGTCGGGTTCGAAGGTATAGGCGATTTATTAGATCGCCTACCCTACGACCCTAGACAACGTGGTAATCAGTAGGCATAGTCCCAAGGGACTATGACCAACGTGATTACACTCACGTTGCGAAGTTCAAAAGAACTTCGCATTGACCATTACTGGTCAACGCTGAAAGTCAAACAAAGTTTGACTTTCGGACTCGAAAAGCAATAAAATAAGGAAAAGAACGAAAGAATACTTACGAAGGGTCCCCGAATGCTAAACTCGATTCAAAAATCTCAGGTATGAAACAAATGTTTCAACTTAGAGTTTCTCAAATCAAGTTTCTAGTGATTTTAGCAATGGGGGGTATGGGGTATTTATAGGAATACCCGAACCGTTAAGATCGTTTCATGGAAAACGTGCCTTAATCCCATCCGTACATGTGTTGAAAAGTTATGGTGTTTAGGTGTTTAAATTCCATCCATACATGTGTTGCAAAGTTATGGTGTTTAGGTGTTTAAATTCCATCCATACATGTGTTGCAAAGTTATGGTACCAAAATTCCATCCTTATCCGCTGACTAAGCAAGTTTAGAATGTGTGGTTGTGAATTAAACAACGGCTAATACATCGAATCTGGTCCCGAATGCGAAAAATGAACCAAATGACGCGACGAATGGATTTTTCTTATGGCGAACACTAAAATAAAATATTTTAGTGCTTACATAAATTTTTGGATGTCCGGATGTATTCAGAACGTAAGTTATGCGCGAAAATGCAAACTTGTGCACTTTTTGACACTTTTAGTCCCTGAATGACCCAAAAGTTTATTTTAGCACACCGAACCCCTCAAAGCCTATTTCTAAGCTATGTAAGGGATATTTATGGTATGTTTAACTTATGGTCATGTTCCGGAATGTCTGTTACAGTTCAAATTGGCATACTTTCGCAGTTTGTCAACTTTAGTCCCTGTAAGCGAATTAACTTGTTTTCGGCATATCAAACCTTCCTAAACTTATTTCTAAGTTATGTAAAGGTTATTTAAGGTATGTTAAGCCTATTTCACTATTCCGGAGTGTTCGTTGAATTAAACTGGTTATTTTTATGCATCGGTGCGCGTATAACCTTCCAGAAAGCGATTTAGAGTTTGAAATTGAACGAGAATTGATATGTGCAAATGATACACATATTTTTACAAATCCCAAGTATGAAATATAATATTTCATTGGTTTGGTATTTGTTTGATGGCCGTGGAGGCACAGGTGTTACACTGGGTTTTCTGTCTAAGGCTAGAGTGTTCGTACAAATCCACATAATCGGACCAGTCACTCTTACCTGGGAACTCTTGGGGTGAGTGTTCACTTATAGGCGAGCATGTCTTCGCGATACATTATTTTTGACCCATTTATTTTGATTAGTCACTGTGTGTCGCTTGTTTGCTTTGCGATGCGGACGAATGACCACCATCTTTGCTTTTTTTTATTTTGTTTCATCTCATTCTCTTCATCCAATTATCTCACTCGTTTCCTTTCATGTTTCCTCTTTTAGAATGCCTCCTCGACGCGAAAACCAGATAGCGACTGCCGAACTGGCAGAAATCATTGCGCAGCAAATAGCTGCTCAATTCCCAAACCTCTTTGCTCAATGGAACCAAGCCAACAACAACAACAATGCTCCGTGCAAATTCAAGGATTTTAACTCGGCTAAACCACTCAAGTTTAGTGGTTCTGAGGGAGCGACTGGGCTTCTTCAATGGTTCGAGAGCATTGAGAATACTTTCCGCCACGTGCAGTGTCCTGACAATCGCAAGGTCGAGTTTTCTTCGAGTGTGTTTCAGAAGAGGGCTCTCACATGGTGGAACGGGGTTATGAGAGACCGTGGTGCAGAAGTTGCTCTAGCACAAACTTGGGTTGAACTTAGAGCCCTTATGATGAGGGATTTCTGTCCTCGTCATGAACAGCGAGCTTTGGAGAAAGAGTTTGATGACTTGAAATAAGACAGTGGCGAGCACAGGGCGTATACTGACAGGTTTGAGGAGTTGAGTCTGCTTTGCCCAACAATGGTTACCCCACTCGACAAGGCTATCGAAAGATATATCGACGGCCTACCTGACTCAGTGCAAGACATCATTACTGGTAGTAACCCTGCCACACTGTGACACTCTAGGTTTTCCCGAGCAAATACCTTGTAATTACATTAGGTGTATATATGTTATTAAATGAAAGTCGTGTTATCTTCTTGTTCTATGTGTGTGTGTATATGTAGTGTATATATATATATATGAGTGTTTGAGAGCCGAGACCACCAAGACCCGACTCGAGACCACCCAGTCTCGAGTAAACCACATCGGTTGGGCCGCAACCCTTGAGCCCACTTGGAAACCCATTAGGGTGCACCTACTTGGGTTTGCATATAACCTATGTTGATGGCCAACCTTGCCACTTTTCAATCATCATCTCTCCTACACATACTCTCTCTCTCTCACTAAAACCCTAGAACACCACCACCAACCTCCTCTCATCTCTCTCGGATTCAACCGGTGACAATCAAATGGTTCTCGGATTTGCTTGAGGTCAACACTCGGAAGCTCCTTCATCGATGCTTCACATTTTCTACACCCGAAATCCTTGGCCGGTTAGTGTTACTTTACAAACACATGTATTTGCATGATAAAAAGGGTTGATTATGTGTTATGGTATATTGTAGCTATTATTTAAGTATGATGAAAGTGTTTGTTGATTTAATGGGCATTGTGAGTGGTAAAGATATTTTCTTGGCATGTATAATGGACACAAATATGCTTAGTAAATAATAGTCTTTGATGCTAGTTATGTGTTGAGAGGGATGATAATGTTGATTATAAATGATATGCCAAAATGATGTAACAAATACATGTATGATGTTATTGAACCAAGTGATTATATGCTAGATATAGAAACCAATGATAGCCGTTGGTGATGTCTGAATCATGCAATTTGTTTAGAGGATTGGATTGGTTTTAATGAACATGTTGATTGAATATGATATGAGTGTGTTAGGAATATTTGAATATGTGAAGAACAACATGAAGGTTAGTGAAAAGATTTGAAATGCCATGTTTGATCTGTTTGTTTAGAAAAATAGACAAAGAAACATGTTTAATCGGATAGTACACAATTTTCATGAATTGGCAACCCTATTGGATAGTACGACTAGACAGGTTCTAGAAGGTTTCGGTTATCAGGTGTGCAAGTCGAGACCTCTTGTCTCGACTCGAGACCATCAAACTACAACTCGAGACCGCGTGATTGCGACTCGAGACCATACGTGACAACTCGGGACCAGACAAAGCAGACATCAGGAACTTGAAATCAGCAAGGTCTCGACTCGAGATCTCATGATCCCGACTCGAGACTGGACTCGAGACCTCCGAGATTGCGACTCGTACCGGCATTACTCGAGATCTCATGGTTGCGACTCGAGACCGCACGTTCTCGAGTCGAGACCACCTTGTCTCGAATGGGCTGCTTGTCTCCGTTATTGGGCCAAAAATGTGTGGACTGTGCATACCGTTCTATTTGGATTCTGTGATGCTGTTAACTGTTAGTATGATCAGATAGGCCCAATAACACTTATTATTTGTAAAACGTTTACTGTTTAACTGCTACGTATTAGAATAGGCTCGATAACTTGCTGGATAATCATATGTTATGCATTCAATGTGTTAGCTATGTGTAGATATACGTGATTACTTGTGTCCGAGCCTGACCTATACTGGTAACCATTTAGGGCGTGGTGACCAGCATACTTAACCAAGTAAACTAACCTGCCGAGCAACCCAAGGTGAGTTCACAACTAATAAAGCATGCGTTCCCGGTGGTTGGGAAACGGAAACTTAAACAACGCTATCCCCTCGTAAAGGATACAAACCTACTTCTCTCCCCTCAAATGGGACTTTTAGTTAATTACTATTTATACTGGATGCAACAAGCAACACTAAACAAAAAACTCTATCACTCAAGTCCTCACTTCTTAATACCGATTAGTCGCCGGGGTCAGGCGAACGGGTTATTAGTTGATAGCGCTATTTAGGTCCCACCAACCTCACACCGTGCCCGCGTATGGGATCGGGCGTGAACTAATGTACTCTGGTAACCGTCAATGATGATAGAACATTGACAAACGGGGCACTCTACGGAAACGTACGGATGAATAGTATTCGGTATTGTAAAAACAGTTTAGTCGCTTACTTATGGGGTAGCTCCCCATCGCATGTATAAACGGATAAATTAACTGGTGAAACAAGTTTTTGGTAACTAAAACTGGACAACTCGTGGACTCGCCAACATCTTTGTTGATACCCTTCTGCATGCTTTGCAGGTACCCAGTGACTCAGGAGCTTGCAGCTTGGGAATGTGCAGTGGTCGTTTAGCCCGTGCGTGGGTTTTAAATAATCTGAACTATTAACCTTGTTTTGAGACTGTTTGGCTTATGCTTCCGCTGTTTGTTTAAACTGTTATTTGAACTTAAACTTTTAGAACTTTAAAATATGGTGTTTACTAACTATTGTGGTTGGTGAATACTTTTACTATTAATCAATGCTCGGTATAGTTGGTGGGTGGATCCTGGTCAGTCACACCCCCAAGCGGTGGTACTCCGCAGGTGGATTTTGGGGGTGTGACACACACTCCGTCAGGAGATCGAGTTAGCAGCGACATTGACTGAGTCGCAGGTTCGAAAGGGAAAGCTGCATAAAAAGGGTGACAAGGGTAAGAAGCAGGTGTCTGACAAGGGGGATAGCAAGAAAGGTCAAAACAAGAATGGAAAGAATTCTGGTTCCTCAAAGGGTTCTAGGAAGCGAAAGGCTTCCCAAAACTATGCCGTTACTGCACAGGCCCAAGCTGCACCAAATCAGCCTGCGCAACCACTAGCCAAGAAGCCTTATCTTGGCAATGCACCTTTGTGCAACAGGTGTAACGGCCATCACCTACCACATCTCCAATGTCGTCATTGCACTAACTGTGGGAGAATTGGTCATCTTGCCGCTACTTGTCGCATCCCTGTTAACCAGAATCAGGCAGTTCAGAACCAAGCCCAACAAGTTGCTCAGCCTCTTGCTCGGCAACAAGGTCAAGCTGCACGACCTCATTTTCCTCCTGGTTCGTGCTACAATTGTGGGGATCTGACCCACTATAGAAACCGGTGCCCAAGGCTAGCCAACCAGAATCAGAATCCAAATCAGAATCAGGCTCAGGCTTGAGGTCGAGTCTTCAACATGAATGCACAAGAGGCACAAGCAGACAATGAAGTGGTGAACGATACGTTCTTTATTAATAATCAGCCTGCATCTGTTCTTTTTTATTCGGGTGCCGATAAGAGTTTTGTGTCCTTAGCTTTTGAGCCATTACTTCGCGTGTCTAGAACGAAACTAAGTAAACCTTTGACAGTAGAAGTTGCTAGTGGTGAACCCATTGTTCTTGATTCTGTTCTTCGCAACTGCCAGTTGAACCTTAACGACCATCTTTTTCCTATTGACCTCACGCCTATGCAACTTGGAAGCTTCGATGTTATTATGGGTATGGATTGGTTATCCAAGCATCGCGCAAAGGTAGTTTGTTTTGAGAAGATTGTTCATGTGCCGCTTTCGACAGGCGAGATCCTACAGGTTCATGGTGAGAAACCTATCGGTGGTCTCAAACTCATGTCTTGTTTTAAAGCTCGGAAGTATCTGCGAAAGAATTATGTGGCCTTCTTGGCACATGTCACAGCAAATAAAGGCAAAGGTAAATCTATTCAAGATATTCCTGTTGTTCGGGATTTTTCTGAAGTATTCCCTGAAGAGTTACCTGGTCTACCTCCAGCACACCAAGTCGAGTTCCGTATTGATCTCGTACCTGGTGCAAATCCCATTGCTGGAGCTCCATATCGTCTTGCACCGTCTGAGATGCAAGAGTTATCTAAGCAGCTTCAGATGCTCTCTGACAAAGGTTTTATCCGTCCTAGCTTTTCACCTTGGGGTGCTCCCGTTCTTTTTGTCAAGAAGAAGGATGGATCATTTAGGATGTGTATCGATTATCGTGAGCTTAACAAGCTTACCATCAAAAATCGATATCCCCTACCTCGTATCGATGATCTCTTTGATCAGTTACAGGGCGCTTCTTATTTTTCAAAGATTGATCTGTGATCTGGATATCACCAGCTTCGTGTGCATGAAGAAGACATTCCCAAGACAGCGTTCCGCACTCGTTATGGGCATTACGAGTTCACAGTCATGCCATTCGGTTTGACTAATGCTCCTGCTGTTTTCATGGACTTAATGAATAGGGTCTGCAAGCCTTATTTGGATCAGTTCGTCATTGTTTTTATTGAGACATCTTGATTTATTCTAAGACGCGAGCTGATCACGAGCAACATCTTCGTCTTACTCTGGAACTCCTAAAGAAAGAGCAACTTTTCGCCAAATTCTCCAAGTGTGAATTCTGGCTTAAAGAGGTTCAATTCTTAGGACATATTATCAACGAACAAGGTATTCATGTAGATCCCTCCAAGATCAGTGCGATTAAGGATTGGGATACGCCTACTACTCCTACTGAAATTCGTTCTTTTCTTGGTCTAGCGGGTTATTACCGCCGCTTCATTGAAAATTTCTCGAAGATTGCAGTTCCTCTAACTGCTCTAACTCAGAAGAACAAGCCCTTTGATTGGGGATTCAAGCAAGAGGAAGCGTTTCTGACATTGAAACAAAAACTTTGCGACGCGCCTGTTCTAACTTTGCCTGAGGGCAATGATGATTTCGTCGTTTATTGCGATGCATCTAAATTGGGTCTTGGCTGCGTCCTGATGCAAAGAAATAAAGTCATAGCATACGCATCGAGGCAGTTGAAGATACATGAGAAGAACTACACCACTCATGATCTTGAGTTGGGTGCAGTTGTCTTCGCTCTCAAGATCTGGAGACACTATTTGTACGGTACAAAATGTGTGGTTTTCACGGACCACAAGAGTCTTCAGCATATCTTCAATCAGAAAGAACTCAACATGAGGCAACGACGTTGGGTTGAGCTTTTAAACGACTATGACTGCGAAATTCGCTACCATCCTGGTAAGGCGAATGTCGTAGCCGATGCTTTAAGTCGTAAGGAACGTACTAAGCTTCATTGTATTCGTGTTCAATCTGTTCTTCAAGCTCGATCTGATATCCAAGCCCGCATTTCTCAGGCTCAACAATCTTGTGTTTCACAAGGTTTAATGGATAAGGAATTTCCCTATCACATAACACCTGATCTGGAACTGAAGGACAATGGATCCTATTACTTCATGGACCGTTTGTGGGTCCCAAGCCAAGATAACCTTCGCACCTTGCTTATGGATGAAGCCCATAAGTCTCGTTATTCTGTTCATCCTGACTCAGATAAAATGTATAAGGATCTTCGTTTTCAGTATTGGTGGCCTGGTATGAAGAAAGACATTGCCTTATATGTATCAAAATGCCTTACTTGCCTTAAGGTTAAGGCTGAACATCAGCGTCCTTCTGGTTTATTGGTGCAACCAGAGATCCCAGTTTGGAAATGGGAAAACATTACTATGGATCTCATTACTAAACTTCCGCGCACAAAGAAAGGTCATGATGCCATCTGGGTAGTTGTTGATCGTCTTACTAAGTCCGCGCATTTCTTGCCAATCCGTGAGGATTTTTCTGCTGACAAGCTTACTAAAATCTATGTGGATGAAATTGTAGCTCGACATGGTGTTCCTTTGAACATCATTTCTGACAGAGATGCTCGTTTCACTTCTCATTTTTGGAGAACCATGCAATCTGCTATGGGGACCCAACTTAATCTGAGCACAGCTTATCATCCGCAAACGGATGGTCAATCTGAAAGAACAATCCAGACTCTGGAGGATATGCTTAGAGCTTGTGTGATCGATTTTGGTGGTAGTTGGGATTCACATCTTACGTTGATTGAATTCTCCTACAACAACAGTTATCACTCCAGCATCAACATGGCTCCTTTCGAGGCTCTCGATGGTCGAAAATGTCGTTCACCAGTCTGCTGGAATGAGATCGGCGAGGCTCAGCTTACTGGACCTGCCCTCATTTTAGAGACAACTGACAAGATTAAGAAAGTTCGTGATAACCGTCAGACAGCTAGAAGCCATCAAAAGAGTTACGCGGACCCAAAATGCAAGCCCTTGGAATTTCAAGTCGGTGATCGAGTACTACTTAAGGTCTCACCTTGGAAAGGTCTGATCAGATTTGGAAAGAAAGGAAAACTTGCACCTAGATACGTTGGACCATTCAAGATCGTCGAAAGAATCGGTAAGGTAGCCTACAGACTTGAGTTACCTCCTGAACTTGGAAATGTTCATCCAACTTTTCACGTGTCCAATCTCAAGAGGTGTTTAGCTGATGAGAACCTCCACATACCGCTTGACGAAATTCGTGTTGACAAAACACTGAAATTTGTTGAGAAGCCAGTGGAAATCATGGAACGTGAAGTCAAGTGGCTTAAACGCAAACGCATTCCTTTGGTCAAGGTTCGCTGGGAAGCTAAACGTGGACCCGAGTTTACTTGGGAATGCAAAGATCAAATGAAGGCGAAATATCCGCATCTTTTTCCACGAGTTTCCTCTAAATAAATTTCGGGACAAAATTTCCACAAGTAGGGGAGACTGTAACATCTGTGCTTGTAATCATTGTGAACTGTTCAATTATCAATAAAACAATGTTATTTGATCCCAATGTTTGTTTATTTATGTTTGACATTTTTCATGTTTTGACTTTTGTGTAATTTCAAACTCTATATCACCTTCTGGAGAGTTATAAGCAAACTGATGCGTAAACGTACTCAGTTTAACACGAAAAATACTCCGGAACATCAACATATGCTTAACATACCTTAAATAACCTTTACATAACTTAGAAATAAGTTTTGAAGGCTTTGGTATGGCAAAAACAAGTTAATTCGCCTACAGGGACTAAATTTGACAAACTGCGAAAGTATGCCATTATGCCAATTTGAACTGTAACAGACATTCCGGAACATGACCATAACTTAAACATACCATAAATATCCTTTACATAGCTTAGAAATAGGCTTTGAGGGGTTCGGTGTGCTAAAATAAACTTTTGGGTCATTCAGGGACTAAAAGCGTAAAAAAGTGCACAAGTTTGCATTTTCGCGCATAACTTACGTTCTGAATACATCCGGGCATCCAAATATTTATGTAAGCACTAAAATATTTTGTTTTAGTGTTTGGCATGATAAAAATCCATTCGTCGCGCAATTTGGATCGTTTTTCGCGCTTATGCGCATTCCGTCGTAATTAAGCAAACATCGCGATCGTACGACCAAACGAACCAACATCCGACATATTTTTGAGCATGTTTCATGTCCACAATATTTAGGCATCATTTTAGGGCCTTAAAGTTGGCTTTACGGGCCTTAGAAGTGTCGAAAATGGCCTTAAACACTAACAGGGACCTAAACTGTCAATTCAGCAAAGTTTCTTCTGATCAGACAGGCCAGGCGGCCCGCGTAAACTCCTGGTGTATCCTTACGTGGCCCGCGTCAGACTCCCAGACCAGATTTAATGTTTAAACAGCCTCTTATCAGCTGTTATGCACTCCTAATCCTCTTGCACATGGTATTTCTCAATACTAGGGACTCAAATGGTTTTGTGAAACCATGTTCTTGAGGTGTATGGCCAAGATCAAAGCACGGTTTCCACTTGATTTTCTTGAGAGTTCTCTAAGTTGAAGTGAAACCATTTCATACCTGAGAAAACTTGAGAAATCAAAGCTTTCGGGGACCCTTTGTAAGTGTTCCTTCGTTCTTTTATTGCTTTTCGAGTCCAAAAGTCAAACTTTGTTTGACTTTCTGCATTGACCAGTTTATGGTCAATGCGAAGTTCGTTTGAACTTCGCAACGTGAGCGTAATCACGATGGTTATAGTCCCTGGTGACTATGCCTACTGATTACCACGTTGTCTAGGGTCGTAAGGGTAAGCGATCTAATAAATCGCTTATACCTTCGAACCCGACCCATTTGGTCGATCATTAGGATCCGACCAAATACCTTAGGTGACCATTGTATATAGGGAATAACCTTCCGAGGTTATACCTTATGGTCGCTTCGTTTAAGTAGTTGTATGATAGGTAGTTATATGCCCTATGTAAATTACCAAAATGCCCTTTTTACGCCAAAATTCATTTTAAGCATATGTAACATAACTTTTGGTATCTAAACTAATTTGGTAACAATATTAGACATGTTAAGGCATATTTTACTTATCATAGGACTAGTTAGGCTTTCCGAACGCGTTTCACGCGAACGACGCGTTAAAGTAGCATAAGCTACCTAAACGGGTCGTAATGGGTCGTAAGCACTTAGGTTAGGTTTCATTTAGTATGTAGGCCTTGTTAAACCATACTACATGAGTTCCCCTACTCATTTGGTTTACAAGCCCTCAATCTATCCGATCCTCCGATATAGGTCCGGTTTATTAACATAGTTACCTATATTAGGTGTCGTTTGATTCCGAGATCTCTAGCATTGCTTGGTGGTTACCTTAGGACTTCTGAGCAATCTCAAGTGAGTACATAGACCCCTCTTTTACTATTTTCAAACTGTTTTGGGGTGGAACACATGTGCCTACTTGTTACTTTCATGCTTTCCTGTTTTTACATCATATACTTGCTATGTTCATTAGTACATTTATAGTACATGATTTACATTACATTTCATGCTATGTATGTCCATTGTGTGCATACTTAGTACATTGTTTAACATTACACTTCTGCTATGTATGTTGACTGATAGCATGCTAGCACATTGATTTACACGACTTTTCTGCTTTGTATGTTAACTTAGCATACTTAGTACATTGTTTTCATATGACATGTATACAATTGCTATAACATTTGGTTTGCACAAACGAGACTTATATACGTTCATTAACATTGGCTACGCCGCTCGGTAGTAAGTACTGGTACCATAGGACTTGACAAATCCCATTTCTGACATCTCGGGTTTTTTTGGATGTAAGGAATGACTGAATCCGAAAACATTTATTTTGATAACCTTGACTGAAAGGGTTATCTGACTGTCTCAAGGCTTGAATGTATGCGTTAACTTACCACATAAATGTTTATATCAATGTAACATGCATTACTTTGCAAAACATAACTTTTTGATATATTCAAAATAATTTGTTTTGTACATTTCTACATTTGGATTATGTGACAATACTTACTTACAATACATAACATTTGTTACACATTACTTGACTACTTTTGGACTATTAACATTAGATATGATTTATACAAGGACTTTTGACAATTGGTTTAAACATAGACTTATTACATTGGTGGTTAGTTTAAGTGACTTAAGTAACGAGATGTGAGTAATATGATACAAGCATGGTGGATACGTCGCTGGTACTTCCTATATATAAGTGTTTGTATTATATTACATATCATAGCGTTATTTAAATCATTCAATTTGGACTTATACATTTTACACAAGTAACACGATTTTCAAAAGACTTTGGTTTACAAACAATTTACTTTATACAACTCATTTTACTTGGTTATACATTTAACCATACATTATTCTTTTATTTATACATATCATTTGATCTTATCGCTTTTTAAATGACTTTCAAAACAAAACAATTTACAAGGTTCATGACTGACTTTTACTAAACAACTTTTTCTTAAACTTAAGTCATGAATCCTATTTTCACAAAACCTATGTATCTCACAGGCATTTTTATGCTAACGTACCTATTTTCACATGTGTTTTCAGGAGCTTTTGCGTAGGATGATGATCGTGACACTAGGGCGGACCTGTGCCTTAGAGACATAAAATGAAGATAGACTTAGTTTAATTATGTTCTGAACTCTTTATTTCCTGTTTAAGACAATGTAACTCTTATGTTGATAAATAAAATACAACTTTGAACGCCATGGTTATGAAACAATTAATTCTTTTACAACACTCCCCGACGTTTTCCGCCACGTTTTGTATGTTATACGTGGTCGGGGTGTGACAATTATCCACCAATTTTCTTCCAAATATGTATTCTTAACAACATAACTCCACCTTTCTTGAACTTACATATATATATATATATATATATAGGGAGCCGCTAGAATGAGAACCACCTCCAGTTATGAGAACCATGAGAACCAGTCTCCCCCAATCAGATTTTGACAACAATAAGGGTATATTAGTCATTTACACCAAATATCATATCATTCCTCTCTCTTCATTTAAATCTGACATTCTCTCTCTTCCTCTTAAATCTCACCCTTTCTCTCTCTTTCATTTAAATATCAGTGTCATCTTCCTTTTAGTTGAAGATTTACCTTGTTCCTCATTTGTTTCCACTACCATCTTCATCTTCGATGGTGAGAGAGAAGGAGAATCTGCTAACAGCCTCTAAAAAATCCGATCTACCTCAAACACCCCCTCCCTCCGGTCAGCAGCAACCACCCCCTTTCTTCTCCGTTCCGTCGACAACCAGCAGCAGCAGCCACCCCCTCACCTCCCCTCTTCATACGTACGGCGCCGGTTAACCCTGAGATTGGTGAGTCGACGACGGTGGTGGCGGCGGCGGCTGATGTGTCAACGGCGGTGGTGGCGGTGTGTCGACGGCAGCGGTGGCGGTTGATGTGTCACCGAGTTTGAATCTTGGGTTTGAATCTTGTGGTTTTGACTTTCTTGATTGGTTGTTTGGTAAGTGTTTTTGTTGGGTTTGAATCTGTTTGAATATCTTGTTGGGTTTGAATCTTGTGGTTTGAATCTGGGGCTTTTTTGATGAACTTTGATTTTTGTTCGGTTGTTGATTGTTGGTTTGATCTGTTGATGTTCATGTTCATGTTCCTTTTTGGGTTTGAACCCGGTTGAATGATTTTATCTGCTACAATCATGTGTTTTGATTCTGTTGAATGATGTTCATTATTGTTGCTGGGGTTTCATTTGATTTGATTTTGGGTATGTACAGCATGTATGGTTGTTATTGTTGCTGGGTTTTCTTTGATTTGTGATTTTGGGTATGTACAGCATGTTTGGTTGTTATTGTTGCTGGATTTGATTTGTGTTCTTTGAATCTGTGGGTTTTGATACGATCGATTGGGGGTTTGATTCTGTTGAATATGGTGCTTTTTGAATCTGTTGAATCTGTTGAGTGTGTTTTGAATGATGTTCATCAGGTGCTTTTGAATGTTTGAATATGTGGGTTTTGATCCGTTTTGGATTTTGGGCGATGATGATGAAAAAAAAAACCCGTAGATTTTGATGACGATGGCGTGGCAAGGACGGCGGAGGGTAGGGTTTTTGATCCTGCAACCCCACTTTTGCAGCCTCCTGATTATCGGATAATCTGAGCCAAACCCCGTTTTTTTTTCGAGATACCCTTTGTTTTTTATGTTTGTTGGGTTTTTATATTTTTTTTAGGCGTCGATGATGATAACAATATATCTGAGACACCTCCCGAGTTTGCGATTTCTGGGTGCGTTCGTTTTTCCGTAAAAAAAAATTTGTAAAAAAAAAATAACCCGTAAACTTTTTAACGTAAAACGTAAAAACGTGAAGCGTAAAAAGTTTCACGTAAAACGTTTTACGTAAAACGTAAATCGTAAAAAGTTTTACGTAAAACGTTTTTCGTTTTATGTAAAACGTAAAAAGTAAAAAGTTCTACGTAAAACGTAAAACGTAATTTTTTTTTCTCAAACGAAAAAAACGTTAACGTAAAAACGTTAACGTAAAAAAAAACGTAAAAGGTTTTACGTAAAACGTAAAAGGTTTTTTCATATAACGTTAAAAGGTTTACGCAACACGTAAAAAGTTTTACGTTAGTCGTAAAAACGTAAAAAGTTTTACGTAAAACGTAAAAAGTTTTACGTAAACCGTAAAAAGTTTTACCTAAAACGTAAAACGTAAAAAAGTGTTACGTAAAACGTGAAAAAATCGGCGCGTAAAACGTAAAAAGTGTTACGTAAAAAGTAAAAAGTGTTACGTGAAAAAATCGGCGCGTAAAACGTAAAAAGTGTTACGTGAAAAAATCGGCGCGTAAAACGTAAATCGTAAAAAGTGTTAACGTAAAACGTAAAAAGTAAAAAGTTTTGTAAAACGTAAATCGTAAAAAGTGTTAACGTAAAACGTAAAAAGTAAAAAGTTCTACGTAAAACGTTAAACGTAAAAAAACGATCGTAAAAATAAACGCTCGTAAAAAAACGGGGCGTAAAAAAACAGGGCGTAAAACGTTCCGTAAAAAAACGCTCGTAAAAAACGGGGCGTAAAAAACGTAATATAAAAATTTGTTTTTTAGTGATTAAAAAAAATTATCATTAAAATCTGAATTTTAAATATTGTTTTAATATAAAAATATGTTTTTTAATAAAAAATAATAAATGAATAGGACAAAAAAAACATTTAAAAATAATATTTATAAAAAGACAAAAAAAGCAATTTTACCTAAATACCCTTTATCAATTAAATAATAAAAACATAATAAGACAAAAAGCTTTTAATATTAATATTAACAACTTTAAATCTTATCCATCCATCTAGTTGATCAAAGGGCTAGAAAGTGGTTCTCATGGTTCTCATTCTGGCGGTCCCCTATATATATATATATATATATGTATAGGGGACTGCTAAAATGAGAACCACCTCCAGTTGTAAGAACCGCGTGAACCACTTTCTAGCCATTAGATCAAAGAGATGGATGGATGAGATTAAAAATATTTAAAAATAATATTAAGTATTTTTTGTCTTATTATGTCTTTAATATTTTAATTCAAAAGGGTATTTTAGTAAAATTACTCTATTTTGTCTTTTGTCTTTATTGTTTTTTATTACTTTTTTGTATTAATATATTAGTTTTTTATTTTTTAAACATAGTTTTTTTATTAAGCATTTTCAAATTCAGATTTATTTAGAAATTTTTACGTTTAACGTTTTACGTTTTTACGTCCGGCTTTTTCACGCCTCGTTTTTTGAAGTTCCGTTTTTACGCCCGGCTTTTTTCACGCGCTGTTTTTACGTTAACGTTATTTACGTTTTACGCGCCGGTTTTTTACGCGTTTTTTATGTATTACGCCCCGGTTTTTTACGTTAACGTTTTTTACGTTTTTACATTTTACGCGCCGGTTTTTTACGTTAACGCTTTTTACGTTAACGTTTTTTACGTTAACATTTTTAAATTCAGGTTTTTTACGTTTTATTAAAAAAAATTTACGTTTTACGTTTTACCTAAAACTTTTTACGTTTTACGAAAAAAAAATTACGTTTTACGTTTTACGAAAAACTTTTTACGTTTTACGTAAAACTTTTTAAGTTTTACGTTTCTACGTTTTACGTTTTTACGTTTTACCTTTTACGTTTTTACACTACATTCTACCAACTCAAACCGAGACCGAACCGCAAGACCCGAACCGAGTCCAAGCCGAAGCTTGACCCGAATAACTCTGAATCTGACTCGGTTTGACTGAGCCGCCGACCCGAAGCTTCCGAACCGGGTTGTACCAAACGTGTATCCAAAATTTTATTTCAAAATAAAAATCAGCATTAATCAATAATCATCCTTTTTTTTTCCAATTTCAAAATAAAAACCAATCGCTCGCTCCTTTACGAATTAACAATTGGATCAGTTTTGTAAAAACTTTTTTTTACGAAGCAATTTAAAAAAAAAAACTTTTTATTATGACCCAAATACCATGACTATCAATCCCCATCTGGACTTAGAAACTAGACATACAGTGAATTGTGAACCAACTCACCTGTTTCACAAGCCTACACAACCACCAAACCACAAGTTCCAAGATGGAGCGAAATTCCTATATTATCCTTTCTCCAAAACTTACCAACAATCCACCTAGATTAAGTTAATTACCCTAACCAACCAATTAACACAATCACTAACGCTAATTACCCTAACCACCTAGAATAAGTTAATTACCCTAACCAACCAATTAACACAACAGATGTCCCCTCAAATACTTCAATTACACTACCCTTGTGCCTGCAACAAACAATATAGTTATAGTTCTATTTACAATGATAATAATATTAATGTTAATAATGTAAAACGCTCACCAGGTATTATTAGATCGCTGATGAACTTCAACCTTCTTTCCAATCGCATCTTTTCCCAACTTCTGAATTATCCAATTTGCATCCATGATCTCATCATCGTCATATGAGTGACATCATTGTTTGACCATACGACATCAGTCAAACTTCCAGCGATTTCAGACTCTCCACTCTCATCCTCGTTTTTTACGGTCCTTGTGGCCGCCGCCGCCGATGTCGCTGCTCCGCTGCCACCAATGTTGCTGCTTCGCCGTCGCCGATGTTGCTGCTCTACCGGGAAGAATATGGTTATGGGAAGA
The DNA here is from genome assembly GCA_030545235.1 of Helianthus tuberosus. Lineage (NCBI taxonomy): Eukaryota > Viridiplantae > Streptophyta > Magnoliopsida > Asterales > Asteraceae > Helianthus > Helianthus tuberosus. The sequence goes on from JARYGA010027124.1 coordinate 19,593, forward strand.
ATACAAGAAGAAGAAGATTGAGGAGAGATGAATATGGTTATGGGAAGAATACAAGAAGAAGAAGAAGATAAAGGTCTTTGTTTTTTTGGAAGAATGAGGAGAGAGAAATGAAAGGAAACAAGAGAAATAAAGGCTGATAGCTTTTAATGTAGAGAGAGAAGGGAAGATTTGACATTTGGGGTAAATGACCAAACTACCCTTCTGGTTGGCATAATCTGATTGGTGGAGAGTGGTTCTCACGGTTCTTACAACTAGAAGTGGTTTTCATTTTAGCGCTCCCCTATATATATATATATATATTTCACACATGAAAAGTTAGACTTTTACGGTGACTTTTTATAATAACCAATTTATTTAACTTAATCTTGTAAGAACAAAGTTTACTAAACTTCCAAAATTAAGTGTTAAATCCTTTTAGACACTTGTTTCTTCATGTTATATAAAATTTATATGTTATATCCATGTTTAAATCATATATTTATGTTCATCATGGCAAGATGAACACTAATCTTGAACACTACAAGAATATACTCACAAGATCATCATGTACATAAACTTTAAATCACTAATATTAACAAAATCAACATAAACAACATGATCATACAAACTAACTACACTAATCTACACATATCAACACATAATATAGTTAGATTTAATGTTTATAAGCTTTGAGATTAGGGTTTTTGTTTATGTTTAACGTTAAATTCAAGATCATCAACTTGTACTTTTGAGATTAACTAGTAGTAAGAAACACAAATATGGGGTTTAGAAGTCTTACAACTTTGCAGAAGCCAAAATAAGAAAATAAGAAGAAGATTAAGCTCCAAAATGGTCCTTAGTGAAGCTCCATGCTTAACCCATGATTAGATGATCTTGAAATGGCTAGATTTATTGAATTTTGGGTGTTAAATGAAAGATTGAAGGTGGGATTTGTGTGGGTTATGGCTGCCGAATTCCAAGGGGTAGGAGGGAGGAGTTTTTGCAACTTTGAGTGAGGAATGATGTTATAACTAACATCTTGTAATGTTGTAAAAAAAGTATGGTGCATATTTAACATTTTCAACAACAAATCTATCAAATGCCATCCCCAAATCTTGCAATTTCAACAAAAAATTAAGGGGGTGGGACCCAACATTTTCGTCCATAATGGGGGGGGGGGTATTTTATAATTTTTTTAAATGTTAAAAAGTAGATATTTTGGCCATTAATCGAAGTTCGGTGATTAGGGGTTTAATTACACCGTTAAGGGGTAATTAGGGATTTAGAACCAAGATTATTATTAACTAGTTCATTAAACTATCAAAAATTTCATTTCGACGCTTCAAATGTCTTCCGTTTGGTCGTCGGTGGGTTTACGGCACTTTTGTGGCGTACCGACGAAACTTTGCCGAAAGTTGTTTTCTCGCATCCAAGTGATGTATGAAGTTATTCCGAGTCTCAAAATAGGCTTAACTAGCTTGCTAGGTTATTCATTTGGTTGTTATAGTGGCGGAAATACCGCTTGCTAGTTCGTCGGTTCGCTAACGAACTAGTTTAATGCATAGCGATTTAATACAGGAAGCTTGTGATTTTGGACATCCCGTTGATATCCTTAAAATGTTTTAGGATGTTTTTCATCAATTGACATAATTTCGGAGTCCCGGAAATGCTATATTACGGATTCGGACGCGTTAAGAATGTTATATTTTTAGCCAAAACGGACATTTTTGTAATTAGGCGTCATACCAGAAAGTCTTGTATCTTTGGAAGATATGTTTTCGTATTATTATTTTCTTATATAAATGGACTCAGTTATGTTATCCGTGTGTCGTTTTTCAGTGTTTCGTTCTGTTTTCACAGTTTTGCTGGTATGAATAGTGTAACCGTAAATAGTGCGCGCAACACTTTCTACCAACACTTTTAGGACATTGTTTGATTGGTTTTGCGATACGACAAAAACCAACATATGTTTTAGCATTGTTTTCTTGTCCTAACACTGTTATCTTATTTGGTTTATGACACAGTTACGTAATTAAATTACGCTAAATGCATGAGATTAAGTAAATAAAATAGTGATTAGTTTATACGGAATTACCGGTTATTTGCCAGTTGTCACATTTAAGAATACATGTATAAGTATACCCATCCTTGTGGAAAATATTCTTTGAAAGATTACAAAACATATAAGTTAAAATATATTATTTTATCAAATATTCCAATAAATAATAAATATAATTTAAGTTAAAATATTATTATTTTAACCAATAATTATATACTTTGGAATAATATCTATGACACCAAGAAATGTAACTCAAAGATACTAAGTCATAACAACTAAGACTAAAAGTCAAGGCACGACTCATCCGTCTAATAAACCATAGCACGTGTGTAGGTAGTCGTGCGATCGAGAAGAAGCTTTGAGTTGCACCTGTTTGCTGAACGCAAGATTGTGAGTTCATGTCCCCCTTTTCTTTTAACTGTTTTTAGTTTTATAACTTCGGGGGTGAAATACATGTTACAAATGATACAATGATTACAAATGGTATGGTTAGCTAAGGCATGAACTGTTAGATCATGTGAATGGGTAGGCGTTAACTTGAAACCATTAATCCTTGTTTAAGGACCGAGGGGCATGAGTGATAGATCTATTTGGGTGTTGCGAGCCCCACCAATGGGTCCGCGAGTTGACCGCATGTGGTGAGTATGTCGTTCCAGCCGGGTGGCCCGGTACGAAATACGCAAAGGATTGAGCCTTCCTACACCATTACACACACATTAATGACCTTGCAAATCATTAATTGATCTGTTCATAGACGCTTTCATACCGGTTTACAAATACATACATACTATGGTTACAAAGTTTATTACGAGCTCACATACAAAACACATGAACTCACTCAACTTTTGATGGTGTTTTCAAACTACATGTATTTCAGGAAATTGAGAATGGGTCTGGCGGGCATTGAAGGTTTTCAAGTTGTGTCTACAATAAACGATGTGATCCAGTGTTAGAAGGTTTGAATCGTGTATTTTATCTTTGATAGGATACTGATGTGTGCGAGTGTGTATATAAGTTTAAGTATATTTTAACCCCTTTTTACACGTTAGTCAAGTTTTAAATTTATAAAACACGATATTTTACTAACACTAAACACACATATGGGCAAGTGCACCCATCGTGAGCGTAGTATAGTGTTGGCAAGATACCGAGGTCGTCCAAGGACACAATAGCTTTTAATACCGGTTTGTCCTCAACGTCTAATCAAATCAAAAGTTAGAAAAAAAGTTTTTAAACTAGAAAAATAAAACTAACAAAAATGCTGAAAAATAAAATAAAAATAAAAAACAGATAGACAAGATGAATCACTTGGCTCCGACTCATGTTTAGTGTAACCTTTGATTAGTTCCGCACTTTTGCACTTTTTAAGAGATTATCTTAGTTATTGTAGTAGGCCCCTCTTTTGAAGGTGACGTTACCCTCAACCTAGTAGTTTGAGTCAGCAAGGATACAATCCTAAATGGTCGGATTATTGAAAGATAATTAATTAAGTTATTAATGCATATTATGGTAGGCCCCTCTTTTGGAGGTGACGTTACCCTCGGATAAGTAGTCTGAGTCAGCAGGGATACAGTCCTAAGTAGCCGGGTTAAAGTATTAATAGTAGCTTACATATGTGGGGATCAAAGAGTTTGGACCCCCGTCATCCAATACCGGTGGGTATTGAAGGAGGTCCTACTAAATTTGACCCAGGTCCTTGCAGGATCTATACACTGAACAAGGCAAGACTCTTACCAAACCGTTCCCTTAACCCCCGACCAGGTAGCCAACATATCTCCATATAGACCGTGGAGATATGAATGGTGAAAATCTTTTATTTTATATAGACAGTAAAATAATGCCAAGACACCATGGACAAATGATAAGGAAGAATCACCTTCAACATAAGAAACTAGTTATTAAAGTCATTAATACATAACCAAGTAAAAAGTGCGAAAAGATTAAAAATAAAAAGTATTACACTAGACACTTGTCTTCACCAAGTGATGTAAGAGACTTAGGAAAACATGGCCTTTGATTGTCAAGAGCTCTTACGATCAATCTTGGATCCCGAGACGACTCACACACTCTATGATGGACAATGGATGATGGTGGTGGATGATGGTGTTGTGATGGTGGTGGGTGGTGGGTGAAGTGTGAGAGAGGTGGTGTGCCAAGGGATGGTTTGCAAATGAGCCAAGCACCCCTATTTATAGCCTGAACAGCAGCTCGGGCACGGCCCCGTGTCCATTGGGCACGGCCCCGTGTCCACCTTCTTCTCTGTCGTCATTAATTGCAGTTTGTCTGCATTAGTTGACCACGCCCCCGTGTCCGCTGGGCACGCCCCCGTGTGCAGAAGCGTATCTGTACTATCAAGATTTCCCCAGATTCTAAGAATCTTAGAGTTGACCACGGCCCCGTGTTCGCTGAGCACGACCCCGTGGTGGTTGATAGAAGCTTCTATAGCTTTGTCTTTTCTGCTGACACTTGGGCACTCCCCCGTGCTCATTGAGCACGGGGCGTGTTCAGCCTTTTATTCTCTTGTTTTGCTTGGGAAGATGCTGTCGGGGAGGTCGGGCATGCCACGTTTGTTCCTTTTCTTGTATTTATGTTAGATTTAGCTTCCTTTTTTGTTTCTTTTGTTCATTTGAGCTCATTTAATCCTGAAAATACAAAAGGAAGACAAAAACACACTTTTTTCCAACATTAGTACTAAAAAATGGTTAGTTTTATGCCACAATTGATGTAATTTATATGTTGCATTTTGTACACATCAGATACATGGTTCAAAGCCTTGTTTTATTAGTATCTTTTGTGCCAAGTCCTTTACGGAACTTTAAACAATTGGATGTTTTGTATTTTAAACATGAAGTCTTGGTTTGGTGTTAAACAATGATGGTTATATTATTTTGAAACTCTTAAATGGATGACATCGTGGTTTCTATCATATAGTTGTTTATTATGGTTGAACGCAATGATATTAAGCAAGTCACACGTAACACGCTTCCGCAAAAGTCAGGGTGTGACAGTTTGGTATCAGAGCCTCGATTGTATCGAACTTGGATTCCTTCTCGAGTCTAGACTACAATCATTAGGGCTCTCTCACGAAAATATTTTTACAACATATTTTTCATTGCATTTTCAAAACGCCAAGATCCATGGAACAAACATTTTACAAAAAGCAAAGACAAGAAACATAATGCAAGGTCACAGTGGTGGTTCGATTTGCATGGGGTAGACTAGATAAGATAGAAAAGTCTCATGAGGGATAATGTGAATACATGGTTAAGTGATGATTGTTTTTGGTTGCATGCACTGTGTGATAGTGGTTAATATATGTGTACATGTTATGATTATTATGTTATAGGCACCCATGTCTTCCTCTGAGAGTGGTTTATCTGACGCCCACGACCTGATGGCCATCGTTTCGGACGATGAGATCCTGCCGGAGCCAGAGATATTCACATCGGACACTGAGAGTGACCCCGAGATGCTGTCCGAGGATGAGGACGACTTCCAGCCATTCGCATTACCGGATTTTGGCGATGACATACCTATAGCTGATGGCGTTCCCGTTGAGGATCCTTTAGATATTCCTGCTCCTGTTCATGAGCACCTCATTATCGGTCACCCCAATGGTGAGCACATTGTTGCGCCGATCCTAGACGTTGTTCCCCTTGTGGTCATTCCTCCTGAGGATTGGACTTTTGATGAACTTTTTGGTGATGATGTCGATTTATTTTTTGATGGTCCCCCAGCTGACGTACAGGGCGACGGGGAGATTGATGATGATGTTGTTGTTGTACCACCTCCTACTATTCCAGTTATCGAGTTATCCTCCAACTCCAGTTTACATTCAGTTTCAGACTCCTTTGAGTCTGTAACTTCTTCAGCCTTACGGGCGGCCGGACTGCAGTTTTATGCCACCGATTCAGATGACGACACTGCGATGTCTGCTGCACTAGTATCCCCTGCACAAGCCCCTACACCTCCACACGACCCAGAGCATGTCCCCGAGCCAGACCCTGTTCCTTTTGGCCAGCCTGATATTGCATCTATTGACCCTGAGCCGATTCCTGATCCTGACCACGTCCCGCTTGGATTAACAGATATCGCACCCCTTGTCCCCGAGCCAGTACCTGCACCTATTGATCTCCCACTTATTGAGCCATTCATTCCACCACCCCCACCTGCTGATGTTACTCCCCCACCTCATGTTGAGTCTGATGTTCACCGTACTGACATACTGATTGTTTTCCTTTAGGAGATTCCTGCACCCCGACCATGGGAGGGTACTTCGGGCCAGCCCACGAGTTATGACCCATTTGCTTCAGCAGCTTTCCCTCTGATCCCACCGACTACATCTTTCACTCCCTTTACATCTACACCGCTTGACGAGCCATTCTGATGGTTCCCGCCATATACAATGCCCATTTCCGACCCCTATCATCCCTCCCATTATGGAGGCTACACACGGGATGAGTTGATTTTGTCTTTACAGTTACAGTTTGAGATCTTGAGTCGTAGAGTTCTGGAGCTCGAGCTGACTCCTCCATGCCCTCCACCTTGTCCCTGTTAGTCTACTTTTGTCCCTCCACACTCATCATCATCAGCTTCATTCATACCTCCATCTGCTGCTCCCGCACCTATCCCGGGTTTTGATGCCCGCTTCCTTACTGTCGAGCAGCAAATTAGCTATTTGCTTCGCCGTGTGTATGATCTCGAGGAGGAGCTCGCACATGTTCGCAGTTTGCTTTTCTTCCCTCATCCTCCTCCTCTGCCATCAGCATAGTAGGTTTTTGGTTTTATGCAGATGCATTACTTTTGGTGAGAGCATTACAATTGAGCCGAGATTGTGAAGAATGGAAGACCACTTTTGACTGTTATTTTTGTATGTTGGCAGACTTATTTGACAACGGTAGTGTGACCCTATGTCTCTTTTGATGTGATACACTTTGTAAACAATGTAACTATGGTTGGTAATTAATGAAAGCTCAATCGTCATGTTCTCATTAAACACATTGTTGGATTACATGTTCATGCTATGATTGTGTTGTTGCATGATTGTTTGATGTGATGATTGCTTATATATATGTACATACGACCTCTAGACAACTATTTATTTATTTAACGAATAAGACCTGACCTATCCGATCTTCTTCTTAGAAGAAAGATGCCGCTGCGAAGAAATACTGATACCAACAACCCTCGGCCCACGACAGAGGCGGAATTACAAGAGCGCATCTCACAGGCCATTGCACAGCACGAGGCCCTTCGCTCCGAACACATCGGAGATACCTCAGGGAATAACCCACGCAATGGTAATGTTTAGTCACCTAAGACACATTTCAATACGTTTGGACATTTCCAAGTGTGCTTTGCTAATGCTTTCTGTGAATGATGTTGCTTGTGTACAGACTGTACCTATAAACAGTTCTTGGACTACAAGCCCCTGAATTTCGATGGCACTGGGGGTGCCTTCGCCGTCGTACGCTGGGTGGAAAAGACAGACTCTGTTTTGAGAATGAGGTAAATGTGCCCCAGAGCAACAAGTCACGTACATTTCTGGACTGTTTCTAGACGGAGCGCTGTCGTGGTGGAACCTTCAGGTTCAGACTTTGGGTGAGGCTGCTGTGAATGCTTTGACATGGAATGAACTGAAAGAGTTGATGCGTAAAAAGTATTGTTCTCGGGCAGAAATCCAGAAGTTGGAAACGGAATTCTGGAACTTGAAAATGGAAGGTCCGAAGGTGGTGGAATATGTTCAGAGATTTCATGATTTGTCGAGAGTTGTTCCTTATTTGGTAGAACCAGAGTTTAAGAGGATAGAACGTTTCACCTGGGGATTGGCCCCTCATATTCTGAGCATGGTGACAGCGTCCAAGCCTCCAACAATTACCGAGGCCATTGACTTGAGTGTGGTGCTTACCGAAGAAGCAGTTAGGTTGGGAAAGTTTTCGATTTCTGAAACTAAGAAGAAAGAAACTCATGTGGAGTCGTCTGGGGATAACAAAAGAAAGTTCACTAACTTCAAGAAGGGTACTCGAGTGAACAAAAACAATGCTAACAAACGTAGGTATGCCAACCCACCAGCTGAGGTCAAGACTGGTGCTGCAACTACCGAACCTAAGGGAAGATGGTATATGGGCACTCTGCTCAAGTGTAATATCTGTCAGCAACATCACACCAGACGATGTAGGTATGGGAGATGTGAGAACTGTGGTAAGGTAGGGCATGCCATGGAGGCATGCTGGTATGGTGCTGGACGTGGTAATGGAAACCGTGGTGGAAATGGAAATCAAACTGGGAATCGAAATCAGGGAGGAAATGGTAATTTTGGAGGAAATGGGAATCGTGGTGGTTATGGGAACCAAGCTGGTAGCGGAAACCGTGGAGTAAACAATAACAACAACAATCAGGGCGGAAACAGAAATGACAATGGACGCGGCCAAGGTTGTTTTGGCTGTGGTGAAATGGGGCATTTTAAGCAGGACTACCCTAAGAATAATCAGGCACGTGGAAGGGTGTTCACCATTGGAGCTAGGGAAGCACGCCAGGATCCAAACATGGTTACTGGTACGTTCCCTATTCATCAACGTTATGCATATGTGCTGTTTGATATTGGTGCCGATTTTAGCTTCGTGTCTCTAGACTTTAAGAATATACTTGGCCTAGTTGCAAGTAAGTTAGACGTCCCGTACTCAATAGAACTGGCTAATGGAAAGATAGTAGAAGCTAATGCGGAGATTAGAGGTTGTGTTATAGAGCTTGAAAAGCATGAGTTTCCGATAGATCTTCTGCCAGTTGATTTGGGAAGCTTCAATGTCGTAGTTGGGATGGATTGGTTGTCTAGCAACCATGCAGAGATAGTGTGCCATGAGAAGATCATTCGCATCCCGATGGCGAATGAAGAGACGATCGTGATTCACGGAGAGAAGCATGATACGCCTTTGCGGATCATCAGTTGCGCGGAAGTGTCTGCGTAAAGGATGTGTTGCCTTCTTAGCTCATGTTGTAGATAAGGAAGCCGAAGAGCCAAAGCTTGAAGATATTCCCGTGGTAAGGGAATATCCTGAGGTCTTCCCCGAAGACTTGCCCAGATTACCTCCTCAACGATAAGTCGAATTCCACATTGACTTGGTTCCAGGCGCCGCGCCTGTGGCCAAGGCACCTTATCGACTTGCGCCTTCAGAGATGCAAGAGTTATCCACGCAGCTTCAGGAGTTACTAGACAAGGGATTCATAAGGCCGAGCTTCTCGCCTTGGGGAGCTCCAGTGTTGATCGTCAAGAAGATGGATGGTAGCTTTCGAATGTGTATCGACTACCGGGAGCTGAACAAGTTAACCATCAAGAATCGGTATCCCTTACCGAGGATTGATGATTTATTCGACCAACTACAAGGATCAAGCTACTATTCCAAGATTGATCTTCGATCGGGTTATCATCAGCTGCGGATTTAGGAGGAAAGTATACCGAAAACTGCCTTCAGAACTCATTATAGACATTACGAGTTTCTAGTGATGCCGTTCGGATTGACCAATGCACCGACATTATTTATGGATTTGATGAATCGAGCGTGCAAGCCATATCTCGATAAATTTGTGATCGTGTTTATCGACGATATTTTGATTTATTCGCAGACGAAGGAAGATCACGCGCAACACCTCAGAGCCATTCTAGAACTGCTAAAGAAGGAAAAGCTCTACGCTAAGTTCTAGAAGTGCGAGTTTTGGATACGCGAAGTATAGTTCCTCGGTCATGTGGTAAACGAGAATGGTATTCATGTGGATCCCACAAAGATCGAGGCAATCAAGAACTGAGGACTCCGAAGACCCCGACCGAGATCTGACAGTTTTTGGGTTTAGGAGGCTATTATCGCAGGTTCATTGAGAATTTCTCCAAGATAGCTCAACCGCTGACCTCCCTTACTCAAAAGGACAAGAAATACGAATGGGGAGACAAGCAAGAAGAAGCCTTCCAGCTGCTCAAGAACAAGTTATGCGAAGCACCGATATTATCCCTACCCGAAGGCACCGAAGACTTCGTGGTATATTGTGACGCTTCGCGTCAGGGATTGGGTTGCGTGCTCATGCAAGGCCAAAAGGTTATCGCTTATGCTTCACACCAACTGAAGGTCCATGAGAAGAACTATACCACTCATGATTTGGAACTAGGCGTAGTGGTGTTTGCTTTGAGATCTGGCGACATTATCTATATGGTACTCGATGTACTATTTTCACGGATCACAAGAGCCTTCAGCAGATATTTGACCAGAAAGAGCTTAATATGAGACAGCGACGTTGGGTTTAGTTGCTAAATGATTATGATTGAGAGATCAAGTATCATCCTGGAACGGCGAATGTGGTAGCGAACGCCTTAAGTCGAAAGGAAAGGATTAAGCCCATAAGGGTTCGGGCTTTAGAGATGATTATTCAGACGGACCTCACTTCACGTATATGTGCCGCGCAACGAAAGAAGCTCTTAAGAAGGAGAATCTTAAGGCTGAATATCTCCGAGGAATGGAGAAGAAGTTGATGCCTAACGAGGAAAGAACCTTGTATTTTATGGGACGTATTTGGGTTCTGCTTTATGGTGGTATTAGAGAGGTTATTTTCGATGAAGCTCATAAATCGAGGTACTCGATCCATCCAGGATCAGACAAGAAGTACCAAGATCTGAAGGATTACTACTGGTGGCCAAGACTCAAGAGTGATGTTACCATCTATGTTGGTAAGTGCCTAACCTGTGCCAAGGTAAAGGCCGAGTATCAGAAACCCTCAGGTCTTCTTCAACAGCCAGAAATACCCATGTGGAAGTGGGAATAGATTTCTATGGACTTTATAACAAAGTTACCCAGAACCCCTAGAGGACATGATATGATATGGATAATAGTAGATCGGTTGACCAAGTCTGCGCACTTCTTACCGATTTGAGAGAAAGATAGCACAGGGAAGCTAGCTGAGCTTTACCTCAGGGAGATAGTAGCACGTCATGGAGTGCCTATCTCGATAATATCTGATAGAGATGGATGGTTTGTGTCAAGGATTTGGCAATCCTTTCAAAAAGCTTTTGGTTCTCAGTTGAATCTGAGTACGACCTTTCACCCGCACATTGATGGGCAGAGCGAAACAACTATTCAGACGCTGGAAGATATGCTCTGTGCTTGTGTAATGGATTTGGGTGGCAGTTGGGATACTCATCTACCACTGGTTGAGTTTTCCTATAACAACAGCTACCATACAAGTATCCAAGCCGCACCGTTCGAAGCTCTCTTTGGTCGTAAGTGCTGCTCGCCGTTATGTTGGGCAGATGCTGGAGACAGACATATGGTTGGCCCCGAACTGGTCCAAGAAACGAATGATAAGATCATGCAGATCCGAGAACACATCAAGGCGGCTCGAGATCGACAAAAGAGTTATGCGGATCAAAGACGAAAACCCTTGGAATTCGAAGTAGGAGATATGGTTTTGTTAAAAGTCTCACCTTGGAAAGGTGTAGCGCAATTTGGGAAATGTGGCAAGTTAAACCCATGTTACATTGGTCCATTCAGAATATTGGAAAGGGTTGGTACCGTAGCATAAGGGTTGGAATTACCAGAGGAACTAAACGGTGTTCATGATACATTTCATGTATCTAATCTGAAGAAAAGTCCAACTCAAGAGACAGTTATCATCCCTGCGGATGAAGTGCATATTGACGACACTCTCCACTTTACTGAAGAACCCGTTGAGGTTACAGATTGGAAAGTTAACAAGACTCGGAGGAGTAGTGTCAAACTTGTCAAGGTTCATTGAGAATTTCTCCAAGATAGCTCAACCGCTGACCTCCCTTACTCAAAAGGACAAGAAATACGAATGGGGAGACAAGCAAGAAGAAGCCTTCCAGCTGCTCAAGAACAAGTTATGCGAAGCACCGATATTATCCCTACCCGAAGGCACCGAAGACTTCGTGGTATATTGTGACGCTTCGCGTCAGGGATTGGGTTGCGTGCTCATGCAAGGCCAAAAGGTTATCGCTTATGCTTCACACCAACTGAAGGTCCATGAGAAGAACTATACCACTCATGATTTGGAACTAGGCGTAGTGGTGTTTGCTTTGAGATCTGGCGACATTATCTATATGGTACTCGATGTACTATTTTCACGGATCACAAGAGCCTTCAGCAGATATTTGACCAGAAAGAGCTTAATATGAGACAGCGACGTTGGGTTTAGTTGCTAAATGATTATGATTGAGAGATCAAGTATCATCCTGGAACGGCGAATGTGGTAGCGAACGCCTTAAGTCGAAAGGAAAGGATTAAGCCCATAAGGGTTCGGGCTTTAGAGATGATTATTCAGACGGACCTCACTTCACGTATATGTGCCGCGCAACGAAAGAAGCTCTTAAGAAGGAGAATCTTAAGGCTGAATATCTCCGAGGAATGGAGAAGAAGTTGATGCCTAACGAGGAAAGAACCTTGTATTTTATGGGACGTATTTGGGTTCTGCTTTATGGTGGTATTAGAGAGGTTATTTTCGATGAAGCTCATAAATCGAGGTACTCGATCCATACAGGATCAGACAAGAAGTACCAAGATCTGAAGGATTACTACTGGTGGCCAAGACTCAAGAGTGATGTTACCATCTATGTTGGTAAGTGCCTAACCTGTGCCAAGGTAAAGGCCGAGTATCAGAAACCCTCAGGTCTTCTTCAACAGCCAGAAATACCCATGTGGAAGTGGGAATAGATTTCTATGGACTTTATAACAAAGTTACCCAGAACCCCTAGAGGACATGATATGATATGGATAATAGTAGATCGGTTGACCAAGTCTGCGCACTTCTTACCGATTTGAGAGAAAGATAGCACAGGGAAGCTAGCTGAGCTTTACCTCAGGGAGATAGTAGCACGTCATGGAGTGCCTATCTCGATAATATCTGATAGAGATGGATGGTTTGTGTCAAGGATTTGGCAATCCTTTCAAAAAGCTTTTGGTTCTCAGTTGAATCTGAGTACGACCTTTCACCCGCACATTGATGGGCAGAGCGAAACAACTATTCAGACGCTGGAAGATATGCTCTGTGCTTGTGTAATGGATTTGGGTGGCAGTTGGGATACTCATCTACCACTGGTTGAGTTTTCCTATAACAACAGCTACCATACAAGTATCCAAGCCGCACCGTTCGAAGCTCTCTTTGGTCGTAAGTGCTGCTCGCCGTTATGTTGGGCAGATGCTGGAGACAGACATATGGTTGGCCCCGAACTGGTCCAAGAAACGAATGATAAGATCATGCAGATCCGAGAACACATCAAGGCGGCTCGAGATCGACAAAAGAGTTATGCGGATCAAAGACGAAAACCCTTGGAATTCGAAGTAGGAGATATGGTTTTGTTAAAAGTCTCACCTTGGAAAGGTGTAGCGCAATTTGGGAAATGTGGCAAGTTAAACCCATGTTACATTGGTCCATTCAGAATATTGGAAAGGGTTGGTACCGTAGCATAAGGGTTGGAATTACCAGAGGAACTAAACGGTGTTCATGATACATTTCATGTATCTAATCTGAAGAAAAGTCCAACTCAAGAGACAGTTATCATCCCTGCGGATGAAGTGCATATTGACGACACTCTCCACTTTACTGAAGAACCCGTTGAGGTTACAGATTGGAAAGTTAACAAGACTCGGAGGAGTAGTGTCAAACTTGTCAAGGTTCGTTGGAACTCACGTGAAGGCCCAGAGTTTACTTGGGAGCGTGAAGATCGTATGAAAGCAAAGTATCCACATTAGTTCCCTAACTCCCCTGCAACTGATATTGCAGCTTAAAATTTCGGGACGAAATTTTCTTAACGGGGGGAGAATGTGACAATTGTCAAATTTCCATATATTCGTACATTAATCAAACAATAATTTGTGGCTTAATGACTGTGCTGATTTAAATTAATAACATGAATGTTTTCTAAATATTGTCATACATATACAAGTGCATCACATATTGCATGATGTCATATCATTATTGCATGAAACACTTTATAATTCAAATGATGCACGAAACAAAGTTAGCACAGCCATCAGACAAATCAGAAGTACTGATGGGAGTTCAGTACTCAGACAGACATAATGTTAGAGCACAGAATGAGCCAGAAACCAAGAGTTACACTAGTATAGTGTGTAGGAAAGTAAGGATCATAAATCTGCCTTCCTAGTGATAGTTTAAGTGCCGGAAAGTGCTAAACTCACACAAACTGCATAATTCTACAATTTTCAGCAAAAATCAGCATTTAAACAACTTAATATTATGCAGAATTATGGTTTAATGGTTCAGAATACCTTCCTAGGTGTCGGGATTCAAAACTGTCACAAAAGGGAACATAAAGCACACTAAACTGCGTAATTTAGCACCTTAACGAACCGGTAACCCACTGAACAACTGAACACTACCCGAAACACCAAATTTTCACCAGAAGCATTGTTTTGTCATTTCCGAGCTAGTTATGATCACCGAACACCATAACATACCCTATAATCATATAACACACATATAACACTAATTATACACTTGAAATCCAACCAAACAATCTGACTTAAAGTTGAAACCCAACCCTATACCCCCTTGGCGACGGATATTATGGGTGGACCCACCCATGATTTTCTAGCATTTGATTAATGGACCGTGTTTAATCTTTAGCAATATATTAACCTCTAGATATAGAGATGTTGGAAGTTTATTTAAGTTAACCTCTAGATCATAACTTCTCATTTTCTCACAAACACTCCACTCAACTCTCTCCCCCTCCTTCTCCTTGTCACGGCCGTGAGCCACCACCACCATCACCATCATCTTCAAGTCTTGTTCATCCAATCTCTAGTGATACAAAGGTGTAAGGAGCTAGGATAAGAAGCTTGGTGCCATTGTAGATTGAAGGACCTCTCTCAAAAGCTTTTAACCACCAAGTTCAACATCTTCATCATCTTGAATCTCTTCCATAGCCTTGTGCTAGTAGTAAGGCTCTCCTAATCTCATTTTACTTCTTATATTGATGGTTAAAAGTATATGTAAAAGGCTAAACATGAAGAACATAATGAATCAAGAAGATAACTTTTAACATAAAGCTCTAAATCATAAGAATCATTGTTATTTTAGTGTATGTATGCTTCTTGATTATTAGTGTTTATGATGTTGAACATCATATGAAACTTGCTAGATTGTGATTAAACACATGATCTAGCAAGTGAGAGGATGATCTTGTAAGAAATCAAGGTGATCATCCTTTATGTAAACATGAACTTGAAATATGAAGATGTTTTTATGAATGATGATGATGATCAAAACATAATATAAATCTTGTAGATGGATGATTTCAAAACTAGTTTTCTCAAGAAACCAAGTTTATTTACAAGATTTACATAAACATGAGTTTTAAAGAAACTAATCACATTGTTAGTGTTAAATAAAGTGTAAGAATATGTTGTTAACAAGAAAAATTCAAAAGAATGATTTTTAGAAAAATCATTTTACAAGTTGTGAAAGTCTAAAATCTTCAAGAATGTGATTTATAAATAAATAACCACACTTTAAAGGGTAACTAAGCCTACTAATTAACATGGTAAGTTACTACAAGTTTTTACAAAATTTCAAGTTCATGTTGTAGTGTAAAATGCATGATTTTGGCACTTGGTAAGTATTGATTGAATTGTTGTTGATTTGTGATAATTTTAAAAGAAAATGATATGCTTTGAAAGCATGGAAACCTCCATTTTTAAGGGGAAACTATGACAAAATTTTTCTAGAATTTAAACACTTAAGAAAATTTTTTTAAACAAGTGTTTATAAGTAAATTTTAACCATGATTTTTCACATAAAATTTGCCATAGGTTTTGTTACAAAAATTACAAACATTGGAGGTTGTTTTTGATAAATAAAAGTGACTAAATATGTATTTAGGAAAATATATATTTAGATGTCACAATTTGTGTGATTACTTGTATATTATGTGTATTAGTTATATTATTTTAGGACTTGAAATAATATAACTTACCAAAATACCAAGAATTATAATACAAAATATTACCAAAATTCCAAGAAAACAAATATATAATTTACACCAAAAAATTGTACAAACCGAACAAGGAATATAGATTACATAAATATTCCGGAAATTGAGTTCATATATATATATATATATATATATAGGTAGAGGATCCTGTACATTAATCCAGAAGTGTGAGAAGTGTATTATAACACTATATAACACCATATAAACACCGTATAACAATATGTAACACCATATAACACCATAGAACACTATGTAACACTATATAACACTATAAAACAAATATAACACTATAGTTTGTCTGATAGCATGTCTATGAATTCCACGATCTTAAGCAAGATAGTGGAGAAAATTGTGCGTATACTGATCGATATGAGGAGTTAAGTTTACTCTGTCCCACCATGGTCACACCCTTGGATAAGGCCATTGAGAAATACATTGATGGTCTACCTGATCCCGTTCAAGATATAGTCACTAGTAGCAAGCCAGCTACCGTAAAGGAGGTTATTGAACTAGCCGCAACCCTAACCAATTCTCAAGTAAAGAAAGGGAAACTTTTCCGTAAAGGTGACAAGAAACAATCTACCAAGGTCATCCTAGAGAAACCAAAAGAAACCAAAACCAATGTAACGCCTCGCTTTTTCGAACTTTCCTTATTTAGAAAGATTATTGAGTTTCTATTTTTAGAAACTTGTACTCGTATCATATTCATACTCCACTTCCAGTTTCGTAATTTGAGACCTTGATTGTAACAAAATCCATATTTTATATATACTAGTTATTCGTTCAATCGATTGTTTAAATACGTGTTTACATGCAAACCGACACTTGTTATACGTACTAATACTCACACATACATTCACGACACTCAAATTATATTTGCATACACTCATACTATACTTTATTACACTTTAAATACCTAAAAACGGGTTAAAATGCAAGTTTACGATATAAAATAACCTAATTACAAAGTTCAAGGGCCAAAAATGGAAATTTGCCGACAGGACTCCCAGGCGACACGCAGGAGGATCCTGGTCTTCTTCCGCGTACCTCCTAAGGTACCGATCCACAACCATCTTGTTCTTGCACGCGGGTTGGCTAGTTTTTCACCTACTTTTCACTCCCAATCACCTCTAACCTTCATTTAAGACCCAAAACCTAACTCACCCACCATAAATACAACCTCACTAACCCACATTTTCACTTTCCAAACATCAAATCCACTCTGAAATCCTCTAAAAACTCTCAAGAAATTCTGATTTTTGGGCAGAAAGTTACAAGTCTTTTAAGTGAGTTCTAGCTCACTTCTCTACTTATCTCTTCCTATTTTCTTCTATCATTTTACTTGGACAACCTCTAGGAAGGTTTTCACATTTTTCCATGGCAAACTAAGGTGAAACCTCACCACATTTGAGGTTCAAAG
This sequence comes from Helianthus tuberosus, assembly GCA_030545235.1. Lineage (NCBI taxonomy): Eukaryota > Viridiplantae > Streptophyta > Magnoliopsida > Asterales > Asteraceae > Helianthus > Helianthus tuberosus. Next base: position 37,065 of record JARYGA010027124.1, read on the forward strand.
TAAGATTAAAATTATGTTTTTATTCAAGTTCATGTACCTTATATTTCTTTGGCTAAGTTTGGTAAAATCTTGTGCCCACCAAGCTCACAACTAAGTCCATAGTTGTGGGTTTGTGTTGAGGTTGATTTCCACCAAGAAGTGAGTTAAAAAAACTCTCTTACTTTAAGTTCATACATGTTCTAAGTGTAGAAACAATCCAAGATTCACCATCTTCCATATGGATGAAGTTGTGTTTTGGTAGAAGTGTGAATCGTGGGAGCTTTGGCTTTCCAAACTAGTCCTATTAAGTCTGAATGGTTAAGACTTCTTATCTGAATTGGTCAGACATTTGCCTCTGAACGGTTAAGCATTATACTGGCTCTTAATGGTTTAGACGTCTTACCAGTTCAACACTTAATGGTTCAGACCCCTCAATAATCTAATAGAATCAATCACAATAGACAAGAGTCCATACTCCATACTCGTAAATCAGATACACAAATCAAGATCGTAAATTTCATGAGATTTCAATTTCACATGTCAACCAACAAAACCTCACAACAGAGATCCGATTCAACAACAATCAACATATATCATCCAAACAATCTAGATCAATACTAATAAACCAATGAATACAAATGGCGAGATTACTGACAACTTAAAACTGCAGATGCTTACAAGTGAAGTGAACCATCCCTAGTCGAGCTCTCTGTGCAGTCGAGAGAGATGTCCAACGAAGAAAAGCTTAAAAGAATCGAAACAACAGAGAGCGCCAACCTCCTTATACACATTAACCTATAAACCAATATGGAAACCCGTTAATCGAAAGCAAGTATAAAAACGACTCACAGTTAGTCGATATCGTAGCGCCTCTACAAAACAAACATGTAACAATCAACACTAATTAACATTGAAACAAAAATCGATAAAAGAAAACCTAATTGAGTAAACGAAAACAGATCCAAATAGTTAATTGAAGTAAAACCGAAATAACAAGGGATGCGATGAAGTAAAAAGCTACAACGATATGACTAACAAATTGGGAATTTTGTTCTAAATCGTTCGCTGATAAAGTGAATGAATGATGATTGTTTTACTTGTTCTCCATTCTAATGTTTTTAGAGGCCCTAAGCGAACTACAAAGCAGTGGCGGACCCAGAAATTATTTGCTGGGGGTGCGGATGAGGTGTTCAACCATATTTTCAAGTGGTGCGGTCGGGTTTTTTGCCTAAAATATAAACTAATTTTTTTCAACGGGTGCGGCCGCCCACCCTGGCCAAAGGGTAGGTCCGCCCCTGCTACAAAGTCGAAGCCCTATTGAATTGGTATAAAGAAAATCAGCAATTAAGATTGAAATTTGAGACATTGAATAACCATAGCTATGATTTTTCCTAATGTCGCCCATATTTCGCCCAATCGACAATCAGTTTCACATTGGTTACTCAAAAGACATCGCAAGTAATGAGGGTTGTTGTGATGCGGCGCTGCTTTTGGATTCTGGAATGAAGCGTGCAAGGATGGTGTGAACTCTTGGTGTAAAATCCTAAATCTTGGGCCTAGAAACGTTGTTTATATGGACCAAAAAAGCCTAATATATGAAAAGAAAAAAAATTGGAGACTCTTGTTTTTGGGTGGCCCTAGCCTTAGCCTAGGTTAATAAGCCTAACAGGCCAGCCATGTCTTAGCAGAAGTAATCATGGCAGATTCGGAGCGAACGGAAGTTGTACATTGAGCTTGATAGAGAAAGAGGTGAGGGAGAAGAGTTGTTTTCATGTTTTGTGACAGTAGATGAAGAGCAAGAGAGTTTAGGATTAGGGTTTGCAAAAAAGAAGCAGGTTTTTTGATTTTGAATTTTGAAGTCCCGCTCATCTAACACTAAAATTTAAAAACTCTTAAATTCTCAACATTTTAACATTCTATCTCTTATCTACTACTTCTAATAAAGCAAAACAATCTTTTGCCACGTGGCATTTGCTTAGACCACTTTTTTTTGCTTTTTCCGCCAAAACCATCCTCCTTAGCTTCTTTAATACGCTTAACTTCACTCCAAAACCCTAATACCCATCTCCTGCATCCGGTTCTTCCTTCTTCATCGATTGATCTTCGAAAAACATTGGTATGTTATTTTTCTTTTCCCTCTTTGAGTTTTCTTTGTCATTGTTAAACACTATCTATTTCTTCCTTAAACCCTAGATATCATCTATCGATCTTTAATATGTTATTTGTAATCTCCTGAACCCTAGATTTCTTCATCTTCAATCGCGAGTGGAAGTAACCAGTCCTTATTATGAGGCGTATAAGGTATGTATCCGTGTTTTCAATTTTCTTTTTGCGGCGTTGTTGGTGTTTGGAAGACCTAGCCGCTACCTCTTCTTAGGGTTTTAGTGATTTCTAACTTATGCATTCATCAATACCTATATTCGTTTCTTGAGTGCTTCTATGATATTTTTCAAGATTTGGTGCTTTTTGAAAGATGGGATCCATCACTGTCTTCTCCAAACGATTCAACAAATAGGTAACAATTCTTCAAATATCGATTCATGTTTGATAATGTCGCTTCCTGTTTGATGTTCTCTATCATATGTTCATCTTTAGGTTTTCCGATTAAATTCACGTATTGAAGTAGATTTTGAGCAATTGTCAGAGGTGACGTTGTTTGCTGACACTATTACAGTTCAACAATTGGGAGTGATGATTTGGCGTACCAGAAAGGTTATGGTACAGATTATTGTTTAAGCTTAAGCAATGTTTCATTCGTCATTCTCTATTTAAATCCTTAAAATTGTGATGTCTTTGTTGACAACAGGTCCTTTAGAGAGCTGATCATTCTTCCAATCGATTGCAAGCAGGTTCGTTTTCCATAGATTTGGTGTTATTTTGAGTCTTCTTTATCGTTCATCCAGTTGATTGTAAGCAGGTTCCTTTTCTTATCGATATGGTGTTATTTTGAGTCCCTTTTATCTGACTGAATTTGATTCTTACTTTTCGTGTCATATATGTGCGTGGATTGATTTTCATTCTCATCAGACAATTGTTTGTTGCAGGCGAAGAACAACGAATTTTATATTTGGTTGTCCAATTGGTTTGGCTATTGGTGCCAAGTTTGTTCCATTGCGCAAGCCAAGAAAGCAGCCAGGTACATTTGAGTTTTTATTTTCCAAATTTACATTTTTTAATGTTTACTTACGAACAAGTTTGACCCATTACGCAAGCCAAGAACGCGTTTAAAAATAAGTTCTCATTCTAATTATGTGGTTTATTAGGGGACAAATAAACAGTTTCATACCATAGTTATGCTGGCAATGGCAACAATCTTTTACAAGAAGTGCAATCCTCTCCTACAACCTTGGGAAGACCCTTACAATACTATTCTCTGAACCCAAAGGGAAGACGTACCCTTTAAGATATGTTTTGTTACTTACTTTCTGCATGCTATAATAATTTAAGAAAAACCTCTATAAAGAGGAAATGATTTCTCAGTACTGAGTGTGCAAATTGGCTTGAGATTGTTTTGAATAAACTTTGGGTGAGTTTCAAACATGCTTGGCCAGTTTCGTAGCTATTTGGGTTTTTTGCGAGTATTGGAGATTTTGTATTCAAAGTAGAACATAAGTAACAAAATGGCGTTTTCTTCGTGTGTTAATGGTGTGGAATCCACTAGAAAAGAAGGCCAAAACAATAGCGGATATAAGATAAGATGAGTACAAATACATGGTTGCTGTGGAGACCGCTATAATTGAAAAGCCGAATACATTGAAGCCTGGTGCAGAATGGAAAGGGAGGCTAGAACCTTAAGCTTGACGCTCATAATTGAGAAACATAGGTTGATCGATATCATGAACTATATCTGGTAAGTCTTCACTAACATGTGTTATTAACAATATTGTTATTGTTATTATTTTTACTATTATTGTTGTTGTATTCTTATTATATATTCGTCTCAGGCTTTGTGCTTGGGAATATGTCAGTCAATGTGAATACTCTCTTGGTTGAGGAATTAAGTGTTCTTGAGTATATTTACTTCAAAAAATTGGTTGATGGAACGTAAGTACTTGAATGTTTGGAAAATATATAACTGAACATGTTGTTGGTGATGCAGTAGAAACCCTTCACAAATCCATAACTGAATCATATTCAGGTATTCACAGGCATGGATTCATATCGTGAAGGGGGAACTGATAGAAAGGCTTGGGAAATTGAAGGGCCAATTGTCTGATTTGATGAAAAAATCGATGATACCAACAACTTTAACCCTTGATTACATCTTTTTACTCAGATACATCTTTAGCTTTTTCTATTCGTTTTTTTGTTTCCTGACATTACAACTATTATATATTGGATGTTTGATGGCTTGACAAGTTCTTATTTACAGCCACCACCACTACCGATTCTCTATAATTTCCGAAATGGCTTTGTATGATCGCCAAATTAGGGTTTGGGGGCGTTGATGCAACCATATGTTTTGAATATGGCAGTTTATGCATTATATATCTTTATGCTCCAATGATAAGTTGGATTGTTTGTGCTCTGACAATTTTTCTGTTCTGTCCATAATTAATGTAAAATGTGTTACTACCAAAGGTAAATTTTAAGTTCATATAGGAAAAGTAAAAATGTTATAGAACTGTTGGAATCAGGTAAACCTAATGAAATTTTTCTGATAGATGATATGTCCCTCAGTCCACAAAAGGATTGAGACAGAGCATGGCGTTTACAAGTGATTGACATTGGCTTAAAGAGACTTTTTCCCATAACCGATTCTCTCGGGGCTGCAAATGTACAACAGAATGGCCCACAAGCTTCTGTCTCTCCCTTTTTTATCCCACAGATTCATATCACTGGATGGTGGATTAATAAGGTATAACTATGTTATTGTGTTTTGCACTCGAAAAGAGATTGGGGGATGATGACGATGATGATTGTTTCTTTTCCAAATTATTGCTTCTACTTAGATTTACTCATTTATTTATTTATTTATTTATTTATCTAACATCTATTTATTCATTTTTTATAAGGTTGCACACCAAGTGTGTGTAATATTGCCTAAATGAATAGATCCAAACATTGGTTAGTTGGTGGTATGTGGATTGTTTACATTTTGTCGCGCATGGCCTATGACCCTGGTTGAGGAAAGCCCAACTATGTTCCAGAATATATGCAGCTTTACGGATGGCTCCCATCAGGTTAGTTATTACTAAAAATCATTTTGTTCATTAATAAGTTTCCTGGCAAGTAGTTAACATAAGGCTATGATTTTAGAACTGGTGTTATTAAGTTGATATATAAATGGATATTCAAGTTGTGACCCTTGATGATACTAATTAAAGATGGTGGCATCTGTTGGCAGGATCATGTTTCTTCTCATGTAAACTTGAAACTTGATGAAAGTTGGTGATTATGAGTTGGAATCTTGACCAAAATTGATTAAAACTTGAAATTTAATGATTTTACCTACGGGTGAAACTTGAATACTAAGTAATATAGAAAATTTATTTAAAAGAAAGTCATTTTAACTTTGCTTCGTCATATCCTCAAATGGTATTCCCAAGAATATTGAATCGGATGAACATAGAAAACCGAGAGTTGTTTTTTACTTGAGCATATCTCAATCTTTAACAAGCAAATTTGGATTTATTATTGCAACCTGATTTGGTAATATTGATTTGGTGATTTGCTATAAACTAATTTAGTAATAATTATTTGGTGATTTATTGCTTTTGCTCACAACTGAGTATTTTTCAAAATTTGTGCTTTTTTTAGTTTTGTTTTTTGCATACTTTATGGATGATTTGTTGTGTTGTTTTTTCATAAAACGTAATAAATGATTCAGAAGTTGCATTGCTCTCTCCATTTTAATATACCCATCCATATTTCGTGTGTGTATATCGATTTGTTAGACCTAATAGAAGATTGCAATGGAATTGTTTCGTTTTGTAGTTAAGTGTGAAGATTTAGAAATCTTAATGCCAGTTTGTTCACTTCCCGGTTGATATTGTTTTAGTTGGCACCCTTGATTTGTTGTTGTGGTATGTATATATATATATATATATATATATATATATATATATATATATATATATATATATATATATATATTGTAAAGATTGAGATATAAGTTTATAATGACTGTTTTATTTTGTTGAATGATTCTAAATTTGTCTCATTTTTTATATGGAATAAATGTACCAGTTTTCTACTTTAATTTTTATGGAAGGCGTGCTTTAGATGGTATTTTAACGTTATCTTATTAATTTCACAAAAATAACGTTAAAAGCGGGGGACAATTAATCATGCATCATGTGATGGTGTTGATAGCCGAAAGACAAAAAAAAGGGTACATGAACTAATCGGTCTTTGTCCACCTAAGAATGATGAGAACTCTGCAACCTTGAGGAAAACTGTTAAAAAAGATGGACAACCTGTTGATGCAATCTAAGCCGAAGAATAAGCGTCCTAATTTAGGTAAGAATTCATTCCATTCTCTTGTGTGAAAAATATTTATGTGTGAGTTTGAACGAGCTTTAATTGAGTTCCTCTCTTTTTTGTTTGTTTTCTTAAGCATGGGCATTACCTTGAAGTTGGATATGTCTTTGACATTATGTTATCTTTTTGTGCATTCTGCAAGTTTGTAGGGCTCATGGAGTCTTGCTTAATAAGTCTTGATGAATTATTGGGTATGTTTGAAATTGGGTTTTAAGTTGTAAGTATGACATGGTACTTCTGCCTTTCAAACCGGTATTTCTTTATTCCTAATTTTTGTTACGTCTGTGCTTATTTCTAATGAGTTTTTTCTTATAAATTGTACATATTGTACGTGCCTACTATAGGTAGCAAACGGGGTGGGACCGAGACATGCTTATGAGCAAGGTCAAATTAGGTGTTTTGATTTAAGAAGAAAAAGGTTCGGATGACCTAAACACTTTCTGTCCAATTTTTTTTAAGTTTTGTAAGTAAATAGCATGTCAGGAAAAGTATTCGCAGTTTATGTTTTTTTTTAATAAAGTGGTTTAGGAGGTTCTATGCATGAAAAACACTTGGGATGAATTTGAGTCAGCTGGTTTGATTAAATTTTAGTTTGACCCATTAGTGGTAAAATATAAGTGGTTCAAATTTCGAGTATTAACTGGTTTAGCTTTTCATTTAAAATGAAATGACCATTGTATTGATTGTAGATGGATATAAGATCATTGTTTTGATTGTATAGAAGGCGGTTAGATCGACTTATAAGGACCTTCTAAAAGCAAATGTTGATCTTAAGGAGTTTTTGGTTCCGGATGTGGGGAAAGGAGACAAAGTAAGGTTCCGGCCGGACGAGTGGGTGGTAGAAAGCAGGTTGAAGGACAAGTTCCCTCAAATTTTTGCCATGGTGAAGCATAAAGATGTGTCCATTATGGACAACAAGAAGGTGGGGTGGTATCTGCTGGGATCTTGAGTGGAACCCCACACTCACCTCTACTGCGGAAAGAAACGACTGGGAAAGGCTGTCATGTTTTTTGGGCCAACATAATATTAGTAAAACAAGGGTCTTACTGGTGGATGGAGAAGCGATGTTGTATCTCTGTCCTGAGCAAGGAGAACTGGATTAAATTCAAAGGAATGGACTATGGTTAATTTTTGTTTCAGTTTACTGTAGTTTTTCTTTTCTGTATTGTTGTCCCTCTGGTGTATGCTCTGGTCCCTTAGCATCTTGCTAAGTGGAAAGAGTTTTTTTTTTTTTTTTTAATGAGAAGTTCTCCTTTTGCTGATCATATTATACTCTTATTAACATTTAGTAACTTAGGGTGTCATCGCATACACATGCCTTTTCAAACCGTTTCCATTTATAACCTCCCAGCATTTCATAACTTTAGACATATCGTTTCACTTCTTCCTAAACCTTCAGACACGTCGCTTTGTGTGTGTTTTCAAATTGAAACACTTGCACGTGTACGGTTCTGTCTTCTATCCCCACGAACCATTGTAATCTTTTTCTCACAGAAAGCGACGTGTCTGAAGGTTTAGGAAGAAGTGAAACGATATGTCTAAAGTTATGAAATGCTGGGAGACAACAATTGCATATTTGCATGCCCATTAGAAGCTTTATTGGCAACAACATCTAATAAGTTAAATAACAATCATGTTGCGTTATTGTCCAATTGCACTAGAAGAGACAAGACATTAATAACCATTACATAAAAAAATAAAATATTAATAGGGTTTAGCCTTAGGGTTTAAATTTAGGGGTTAGCTTTAGTGTTTAGGGTTTAGAGTTTTTGGTTAGTGTTCGACGAGCCGATTCCAATGCTGCTGGAATGAGCTCAATCGGAGTTCGTTTGACATGATTTCCTACACTTCTTAAGTTAAGGATATATATTTTTTATAATATACACATATGGATATTTTAAAAATTGACTATATAGATATGTACATCTATTGTTTTTAAATAAAAAGATTCACAACCCGTGAGTATTCAAGGGAGATAACCTATTTCTTCATAAAATTTTCAAATTATAATGAATTGTGCAGCTCTCTATCATCTAATTCATGCTATGCATTTGAGGAGAAGACCTACATGTAATCTATAAAGTTTTGCAATTCAAGATGATGTAGGATAGTAGTTTTTTTGGTTATTGGTATCTTGGGTATTTTAATTTATTAACCTTATTTTTTTCTATAACAGTAAAAGGGATTTATAGCAAATCAAGTGTTGGAGGGTAGCCAACCAGTTGATATCTCTAAGAACCCGTTTGAGTTGTTCTTACACTTAAGTAAGAATCTATTTTTTTAAATTAATTTCATGTATATTTTTAATAGAGTTAATTACTGTTTTCGTCCTGTGGTTTGTTAAAAATCACTATTTCAGTCCATTAGTTTAAAAATTGCGATTTCAGTCCCTGTGGTTTCACTTTCGTAACCATTTCAATCCATTTATTCTGTAAGTACAGAGACTGAAATGGTTACGAGGTGGACTTAAATGGTTACGAAAGTGAAACCACAAGGACTGAAATCGCAAATTTTAAACTAATGGACTGAAATAGTGATTTTTGACAAACCACATGGACGAAAACAGTAATTAACTCTCTTTAATAATCTAGCAATAGAGCTTTAAATTCTAAGTCGTCCTGATTGGAATTGATAATGTGAGAGGATGAATGCGATAGTGGAGTTAAAGAAGACATCATGAAAACATCATGAAGGTTTAGTTGACAAAAACTTAATTTGTAACGAACATTATGTAGATGTGCTATTGGGACATGCTCAACTGTCTCAAAATATTAGGCTTAACAAATCACACTTTAACGCTTCTACGTTTAAATTATTTTATGTGTTTAGTTGGTGTTTAGCCACCCGCGAAGCTCGCGGGGTCTTAGGCTAGTATACATGATATATGGTAATAGATAATAGATGTGTCTAGGGTTCTTATATGTATATTTTAATATTATCAATAATTAAAGTCTATGCATGATACATGCTCAAACAAGTATAGGTATATGAAGGAAAAAAGGCTCTAAAGTTTCATTATATATATATATGTATTATAATATAGGGTAATACTAGATAAAAAACCCTAAAATTCTTAGAAAACTCTGGAAACCCAAATGGGAAG
>JARYGA010027125.1:0-38139 GCA_030545235.1 Helianthus tuberosus
AGAAAAGGGGTGAAAAGATCACGTTCAAGTAAGAGACAATCACTGCTATGACTCTTATAGACTGTTGTGTTTCACATCGACTTAATAACAGAACGGAACCCCTTTTCCACTTGTTAAGTCTCACTGGGACTCGCATGCACCCCACATTATTATTATGTGTGCACCCACAATAATATTGTGATTTGCATGTTCATCTCAGCTCCTCCTAACTCATGTCAAATGGTTCCTCAAACTCAAGTAACAAGCAAAGAGTATCATGAAACGTGAGTCACAAATGTTTAGGGAAATACCACCCTCCTAGTCATGTAACACATGCAAGTAATACAGGAATTCATACTGTTGTGCTAAACGTGCAATTTCATGCAATATCATAGGTAAGTGTTCACTAGTTATGTTGTGCAATGAGTAAACGAGAGACGAACCTTGCTATCTGGTGCTGAGTGTCATGGTCGTATTCACATATTCAGAACTGTTCGGTTATAGTCTGGTTTTACAAAAATGTTTTAAAACCAAGTTCACTATAACCAGTGGCTCTGATACCAAACTGTCACACCCCCAAAATACCACAAGCGGAAACACCACGGGACATGTGACGTACCAGGATCCAAGCCACCAATCACATTGAACTATAGTATGTATTTAAATAAAAATTTTCATTTATTAGCATTAAGAGTTACAACGTTACAAATAATTCACAGTATACAGCGGAAGCATAATTCATTTGTTAAGTGTTTATAAACCACATGTAAAAACCATTAGTCTTATGTTGCGATTCCACGTATCTCGACCCATGACCACTCCAGCCTTCCAGATAGCAAGTTCCATGATATAACCCTACAGACCTGCAAGCATGCAGACAAGTGTGTCAGACGACGCTGGTGAGTTCAAAGTTTTGTTAACGTGTTTAGATACCAGTTACCAGATTAAAACGTTGCACAGTTTCGATGATTTGATTTGATGTTGTTATTAACTTGATTACCGCAACTGGCTACAAGATATGAATGCCCAACCCCAATGCCTCTATCAAGGCATTGGTCAAGTGGTCGAGGTAATTAGCTCAACTAATAACCTCGAGTAGATGTAAGGGGTCTTATATATACACGATGTGATTGCCCAACCCCAATGCCTCTATCTAGGCATTGGTCAAGTGGTCAAGGTAATTAGTTCACGCCCGTCCTCCTCGGTACGGTGTGAGGGTGCCAAACCTAATAGCGCTATCAACTAAATACCTCATTGCCTTACCGGCAACACGGTAGATGTAGGGGGTCTTACATAATAGAAACTAAGTAATAACAAACATCCCATTAACCTGCATTCCTCCCTGGAACGTTACCCGATATCCCTTCCCGGGATGCATGCTTGGAAAAGAGCAGTGAACTCACCTGTGATTGCTCGGTAAGACCTAGTTACTTGTTTCACGTTGATCAATCAAGTCCTAGTACGATTTTCATTAAAATCAGTTTCTCAATCACTTAATTCATACATTCTCTTCACATGCATGCAAATAGTGTACTAGTATTAAACATGTTACACAAGTTGTATCAGTTAATCGATGTTGTCCATGTCGCACAAAAACATTTGACAGTTCATGACATTTTACCTATTGCATGTAATATACACTAGTCATCACTCAACATCTTGTAAACATTTACATCATATCAACCTTATTAACACAAGCCCAATGTTCGGATGATAGTTTCACAGCCCAACCTAAAGTAGGATGCGACCAATTAAGAGTGTGTGTTTTTAACAAGCTATCGGCCCATCCAAAAGTGTTTCTAGTTTACTAATTAAACCTGGTTTATGACCCGTATTTATAGCCCAAAGTGTCATGATATCTAAAAGTTACGAGCAGCCCATTAGAGCCCAACCCACATCGAACACGCGGTTGTTCCCGGATCAGTGTGCGGCCCAATCTGAGTCCATGTACAATCTACTTACTAATGCGGCTTGATTAGCATGTAAGGCCCAAACGATTTGTGTAATGATTCAGAATGTTCACTAATTAACTTCTTCAATTACTACCCCCCTTAGACAAATTATCAAATTCATGAGCATAACTCCTTATACAAGTTATCATATATTATCAACCGCCAATATTTAGATGTATCCAATCACAACCGAACAATCAGGCTATCATTCTTATCACACCACTATATCGATCACCTATATATATTAATTAAATCAAACAATTGGTCATGCAACACTAATCCATGAATTTATCCTTATTACCAGTTCCACATGCGATCACACTCAATCCATTGTCAATTAACAATCACATGGTCATTCAAATCAAGCATCAATCATACTATTTAATATAACCCATTAATGAATCATGACTTCACAGTTTCTATAACCTATTACTGTCCTTCACTATACTGACAACAACATTAAAAACATGCACATGGTTTGATTAGATGGAGACTACAAACATACTCACATGGCCGTCAATTTCCCTAGGCAAGGTTATCCTCTTTATAACATCATTACATGCAAGCTATTGGACCGTCACATATACACAATCGATGTAAGCTCTAACATGCAAAGCAACTGTTACCTCACCATTAATTATGAATCATATATCAATTATAATATACATTCGATGTAAACCCTTCCATACACAACACAAATTTAGAACCAAATACATCATGTAATTAAATATGCTAACCTGATAGAGATATACAAGAACACGGAAATCGAAGGGAGTGGGGTTTCGATCCAAGAAGTTTGCCGTCCAAGATAGAGGGTTGTGGAACGAGTAGGGTTTGCAAAAAGGGTTGTGACATATACACAATGCACGTAAATAATGGGGGAAAGGACCGGGCTTGGTCTTTGGGCCTGAGATAACACAAGGGGCCATAACAACCTATTATACGTGCACACAATAGCCTGCCCAAATCTCTTATTTTTCATTAAAGTAGAATACGGGTGTAAGTTCGGGTTGGGCCTCAATATGCGGGTCTAGGGTAGAATAAGTTGGGTGTGGCCTCCGGCCCAAAGTGTGGGTGTTAAGTGAGTTTTGCGGCCCAAACAATTTGGCTCTCTAAATTAGCTGAATGACACACAAAAGCGTTTAACAACTTCATGTATAGTTAATCCGTTAAACACACGCAATCATAAAGTGATGCACGAGATAGGCAGATAACATAGAGGTACACACTAAAAGTTGTGGGATTTCAAGCGATGTTAACCCTGATTTTCCGGGTTGTCACAATCAGTCCCTGACTCTTTCAGAACCATTTTATACTTTCAAATGTTACAGTTTAGTCCCTGAGAGTACATATCTGCATATAACAGGCCTTTATAACCCGTATATCTTATTAAAAGTCATATTCAGTCCCTCTGACATCTGTATCAGATGGTTACAGGTCTGAAACCACTTTTGAAGGCTGTTAAGATCAGAAACAGTTTGCTGAATTACAGTTTCAGTCCCCGCGTATGTTAAGAAGACTTTTCTGATACGTATAAAGTCCGTTAATCTCATTTCAAGGCTTCGCTATGATGCTAGAACATAGTGGACATGAGATATGCTCAAAAACATGCCGAATGTCGGCTCGTTTGGTCGTACGGTCGCGTTATGCGTCTAATTACGACGAAACACGGACGGATGCTAAACATGGCCCCAAAACATGCGACGAGTGGAATTTTATCATGCCACACACTAAAATAAAATATTTTAGTGCTTACATAAATTTTTGGGTGTCCGGGGATATTCAAAATGGGAGATATGCGCGAAAGTGCAAACTTGTGCACTTTTTGACACTTTTAGTCCCTGTATGACATAAAAGTTTATTTTCGCGCACCAAACACCTCTAAGCCTATATCTAAGCTATATAAAGGATAAATAGGGTATTTTTAACTCATGGATATAATTCGGAAGGTCCGTTATTAAACGATTCGACCTACTTTTGTAGTTTGACGCAATTAGTCCCTTAATTGCTCAAAGTAGCGCGAAACGACGTTTAATAATATCCAAGCCTTCTATAGCCCATAATGGGCATCCCCGAATGTATGTCCAATTATTACACGCTTCGGTTCGCTTAAAAGGTCCCCGAGAGGCGTAGATTCAAAAGTTGACGCTTTTGGTCCCTCTAATGCGCAAACTTGCGCATATCATCGTTTAATAGCATCGAAGCCTTATCTAGTCCATGTTAGGCATTCTTGAGAGTATTATAATACATCACGATGATTTGGGTTTGTTAAAAGGTCATTCAGAGGTGTAATTACACATGTTGACGCTTTTAACCCCTCTAACTTACAAACTTGCGCGCAACTTCACTTATTGGCATAAAAGCCTTGCATAGCCAATATTAGGCATTCTCGAGAATATGATGAAACATAATGAAGCTCTCGGTTTGTTAAAAGGTCACTCAAAGGCCTAGTTTAGGCATGTTGACACTTTCAGTCCTTCTATAATCAAAGTTTTCGATTTTTGACGAAATTAGTCCCTCATAGTCAACGTTTGACTTTATTAGGGTTCATTACACGTGTCACCACATCATTGGACACGATTTTACGAGGTGTTACACACGTGTGCAACACGTGGCCTTGATCGTTATCCAGAGATTTGCATGACTATCGCTCCCCGCAAAGACTATCCTTAAGTCTTTCGCGGCCCGCGAGCGATCATAAAAACTTGATTTTCTTGATTTTTCATAAAAATTAGGGTTTTAGGGGTTCAAGTTTTCACTTACGGAATGTTTTAGGACATTTTTGCAGGTCCTTACATCCTCCCCACCTTATTTAAAATCTCGTCGTCGAGATTTATTGAAACAGGTAAGGATACTTTCGCTTCATTTCCGATTCCAGTTCCCATGTGTACTCAGGTCCTCTTTTCGAATCCCACTTTACTTTGACCAGTACCAATCTCTTGTGTTTGAGGTGTTTGACCTTTCTGTCTTCTATTTGGAGCGGTTTCTCAACAAATTTCAACTTTTCATTTACCTCTATATCTTGAAGAGGTACTACCAGTGATTCATCGGATAAACATTTCTTAAGATTAGATACATGAAACACATCATGTACCCCGGCTAGCTCTTTTGGTAGTTGTAATTGATAGGCAACTGGTCCTATTCGTTGGGTAACTGTGAATGGTCCTATATACCTTGGACTTAGCTTTCCTTTCTTACCGAATCGAACCACCCCTTTCCAAGGAGAAACTTTCAACAGTACCTTGTCTCCAACTTGGAATTCTAACGGTTTACGTCGATTATCTGCATAACTCTTCTGGCGATCTCGAGCCGTTTTTAGTCTTTCCTTAATTTGAGTTATTTTCTCGGTGGTCTCTTGTACAATCTCAGGACCTGATAATTAACTTTCTCCTATTTCTGCCCAGCATACTGGAGTTCGACATTTACGTCCATACAGTGCTTCGAACGGGGCAGGATTGATGCTGGTATGATAACTATTGTTATAGGAGAATTCTATTAGTGGTAAGTGGTCATCCCAGTTTCCACCGAAGTCTATTACACATGCCCTGAGCATGTCTTCTAGGGTTTGAATCGTTCTTTCACTTTGACCATCGGTTTGGGGATGGTATGCAGTACTTAGATTTAATCGTGTCCCCATTGCTTCTTGGAAACTTGTCCAGAAATGCGAAGTGAAACGACTATCTCTATCTGACACAATGGAGAGTGGGACTCCATGTAAGGATACTACCTCATCTACGTACAACTTTGCTAATCTTTCCATGCTAAAGGTTTCCTTCATTGGTAGGAAATGAGCTGATTTTGTTAATCGATATACAATCACCCAGATTGCATTATTTCCTTTCCTTGTTTTGGGTAGTTTAGTAACAAAATCCATTGTTATTAGTTCCCATTTCTATATAGGCATTTCTAACTGTTGAAGTAAACCCGAGGGTTTCTGGTGTTCTGCCTTAACTTGTGAACAAGTTAGACACTTAGAAACGTATCTAGTGATGTCTTTTTTCATTCCTATCCACCAGAAGTTATTCCTTAAATCTTGATACATTTTGTTATTACCAGGATGCATCGTATATCTATATTTATGGGCTTCCTCTAGAATCTTATCTCTTAATTCTCCTTGCCTAGGTACCCAAATTCTTTTCTTATGGAATCTCCAAATTCCGTCGGTCCCTTGCTCTAATTCTTTTATCTGTCATTTCATTCCTTCAGCATCATCCTTGATTGCTGTTTCTTGAACATTTTTCAATTGTTCCATTAAATCTAACTGTAGATTTAATCTAGGAGCACGGACTCGCCTTTGTTTCTCATGATACTTACGACTTAGGGCATCTGCTACTACATTTTCCTTTCCTTCGTGATATAAAATATCACAGTCGTAATCACTTAGAATTTCCATCCATCTTCTTTGCCTCATGTTCAATTCTTTTTGCCCAAATATGCATCTTAAACTCTTATGATCTGTGTAGACTGTTAAACTTACTTCCGTACAGATAATGTCTTCAAATCTTAAGGGCAAAAATTATTGCTCCTAATTCTAGGTCATGAGTTATATAATTTTCCTCGTTCTTTTTCAACTGTCTTGATGCGTATGCAATTACCTTTTTGCGTTGCATTAGCACATAGCCTAATCCTAGTTTAGAAGCATCGCAATAGACCTCAAAATCTTTGATTCCTTCTGGTAAAGCAAGAATTTGGGCATTTGTTAACCTTTGTTTGAGAATTCTAAAGGCTTCTTCTTGCTTAGGTCCCCATTCAAACTTAACAGTTTTACAGGTTAACTTGGTTAATGGAACAACTATCTTAGAAAAGTTTTTGATGAAGCGCCTATAGTAGCCAGCTAATCCTAGAAAACTTCTGACTTCAGCAGCTGATTGCGAGACCTTCCAGTTGGTGATTGCTTCTATCTTGGAAGGATCTACGTGAATGCCTTCGTGATTCACCATGTGTCCTAGAAATTGCACTTCTTGTAGCCAAAATTCACACTTTGAGAATTTGGCGTAAAGCTTTTCTTTTCTTAACAAAGTTAAGAGTGCATGCAGGTGCTCACAATGTTCGTCCTGGCTTTTGGAGTAAATAAGTATATTGTCGACGAAGACAATTACAAATTTATCCAAATACGGCTTACAGATCCTATTCATCATGTCCGTGAATGCTACAGGAGCATTCGTTAACCCAAAGGGCATGACTGTAAACTCGTAATGACCATACCTAGTCCTGAAAGCAGTTTTAGGTATGTCTTCTTCCTGTACCTTCAACTGATGATATCCTGAGCGCAAATCTATCTTAGAGAAGTACTTATCTCCCTGAAGTTGATCAAAAAGATCATCAATCCTAGGTAACGGGTATCGATTCTTAATTGTAACCTTATTCAATTCCCTATAATCAATACACATTCGCATCGAACCATCTTTCTTTTTCACAAACAACACAGGTGCTCCCCAAGGGGATGAACTAGGTTGTATGAATCCTTTGCTTAACAATTTATCTAACTGCTTTTTCAATTCTAACATTTCGGTGGGTGCTAACCGATAAGGTGCCTTAGCTATTGGTGCAGTTCCAGGAATTAGATGAATTCTAAACTCTACTTCCATATCGGGTGGTAATCTAGGTAGCTCTTCTAGAAATACATCAGGGTATCCTGATACTATTGGAATTTCCTTAAGTTCCTTGCTTTTAGTGTTAATGATTACCGAGATCATATACACTATTCCTTGTTTGCGTTCATAACTAGCAACTTTCATTACTAAAATGAAGTTCATCGGTTTACGTGGCTTATCTCCTGTAACCACAATTACTTCTCCTGCTGGCGTGTGTATTTCTATGGAATTTTGATCACAGAGGATTCGAGCATGGTTGGCTACTAACCAATCCATTCCTAACACGACATCGAATCCAGCTAAATTCATAGGTAGAAGGGTTGTGGAAAATTTACGGCCTGAGAGTTCTATCTTTCCTTTTTGGAAAACCTTATCTATGTTAACAGAAATTCCTTCTGTCGTTTCTACCGTATAAATCTGCCTAAGTTTGGTTAAAGGTAGGTTAAGAGCTTGACATAATGAAGTATTTATGAAACTTTGGTTTGCACCAGAGTCAAATAATACTTTTCCGTAAATGTCATGTACAAGAAACGTACCAGCGATCACATCGGGAATCATATCTGCTTCTTGTGTTGTCAGCTGGAAGGCTCTTGCATTTTTCTTATTAGTTCCTTCGGCAGGTTTGGTCTTGTTGTCAGCTGGCTTAACTAATTTTGGGCAATCGGGCTTGAAGTGTCCTGTTTCGCTGCAGTTGTAGCAGATTACAGATTTCTTCCTGCATTCCTCTTCTCGGTGCCCTGGTCTTTTGCAGAAATTGTAACTTTCCTTACATTTTCCAAAATGTTTCTTTTTACAATTTCCGCAAAATGGCGGTATGGAAGACTGCCCGGTCCCCTTTTTTTCTTGAAATTATTAGTATTATTACCCCAACGAAAACCTTGATGGTAATCTTTTGGGCCAATTCCTTTTTCCTGTTTTCTTCTCTCGTACGCACCAATCCGTCGGTCAAGGTGTTGGCCAATTCGACCGCATCGTCAATTGTTCGAGGTCTTGCAACTTTGACTATATCACGAATCTCGCTAATTAGCCCTCAAATGTAGCGAGAAATAAGCACCGGCTCTGGCGAAGCCAGAGTTGGTACAATTCTAGCATACTCGAAAAATTTCGAAGTATACCCTCGACAATCAACGTCCACCATCCGGTGGTTCAGCAACTTATTCGTCATTTGTTCCTTTTCGTAGGAGGGACAAAACTTTCTTTCCACCAATTCCTTAAATTCCTCCCAACTCATGGCATAAGCCACGTCACTTCCCTTAGCTTGCAGCACCGTGTTCCACCATTCTAATGCCTCTTCCTTGAAAAGGTGGGATGCATACATCACCCGGTCTTCTTCCGCACACTTACTTATTTTGATTACCGCTTCAGTCTTTTCCAACCAACGTAGTGCGGCAGTCGCCCCTTCATTGCCTGCAAATTCAACTGGCTTACAGGCAAGAAATTCTTTGTAAGTGCAACCAAGGCGTTGCCACTTTCATTTTCTTAAGTAATGGGGCCTGAACCACATTATTATTATTATTATCGCCGCCTCCATTCACACTGTTACTGAAATTATCGTCGCGGGTGCGTTTACTGCGTTTGGCTTGGGAAGGTTCAACAGGGTTTTTAACAGCAACGACAATTGCCGGGATAGCATTGGCTATACCCTGAGCAACGATATTTTCTATATCTTGTATGTTGAGAAAATGGTCTTCATTATTGGGTTCAGATTGGTTAGCCTCATTTACCGGTTAGTTTAGGGTGTTTTCCATCTGAATAATTAACAATATATATAAATTATTGTCACAAAATGGATAGCAACTAAACACAATAGGGCACTCACAAACACAATTAGGTCAACACATATAGCCAAAATCGTCGACCTTGCGACATTTATATTTATATAATATTATGCGTCCATACAAGCCAAATATTTTACAGATATTTTATTTTAATATTATTATACAATATTATATATATATATATATATATATTCACATAATATTATTATACAAAACCTTCAACCATAGTTAGCTGGCTTTTTAAAAAACGACGCTCCCTCTCGTCGTACTTCCATTTGATGTTTTCCCCCACTTCTCGAATCCGATTCCCCGCATCCACCAGTTCCTCGCCATAGCGGCGTAATTCGGCAACGTTCTCCGAGCTCATAGGTGGGAAAGGTGCAGGTTCAGGATCAAACTGGGGAAAGTACACATTTGGATTATTCATAAAATTTTGAAAATGCCAGTCGCTCGTCCACCATTCTTCCAACTGCCCTAAAAAAAGTTGAGGGTTGACCAGGTTCCAGATTGATAGGAAGTTCTATTTGGGCGGGAAAATTGAAAAGGGTTTCGTCAGCAGGTCCGATGAGGTCACAATTCACCAGTTTTCTATCGAGTTCTTCCCAAGGAGGCAACTCCTGGGCTGGACCAGAGCTCTCCCTATCTCTTTTCCTTTGCCTTTTGGATCCTCCGTCTTTTTCACCTTTTGGGCAGCAGGCTTCTTCTTTCGTCCTCGTTTCTAATCCACAAGCCTTCTCCTCTTTTTAGGCTTAGGTTTCTCCTGTGACTGGGCCTGAAACAGTAGTGGCTCCTCGGTATCTTCCTGGTAACTGGACGATTTTCCTGTTGTATCCATATCAGTTGTATGGATGGTGAAGTTTCGGAGTGCTTCCGACAGTTCGTTCATGCAGTTAGCACACATAAGGAAACACACAAAAATCCAAATTAAAATTTTATTTATTGTAAATTTAATTTTCACAGAATCACAAAATGGAAAATTGAGAAATTAAGTAGTTTCTAAATACTTATTTGGCTTAAATCAGTGGCTTTAATACCACCTTTTTCTGTCACGGGCCCCGACCCGGTTTTACCCGGTTCAGAAGTCGTGGGACAGAAACCCGTGGTATTGGTGCTTAAGTTGGCAACAGAAATTTTAACAGGATCATTTAAACTGAAAATACCCAATTATTTTAATTCAAGTTTTGGGACAAACCCCGTAATTTACAATAAAGGAATTTCACTGGGAAATTCCCTGATTACAAAAACACGTTTATTTATTTACTGAGCCACTTCATTCAAGCTGGAGTGCTACGCGGCACTCTTACTTGTTCACAGTAAATCACCTGAAACATGTTTAAAATGAGTTTATCAGCGGGGAAATACTGGCGAGTCATTCAATTTGCACAAAATGACAAATTGTTATAATTTACAGCATTAAGAGTTTTCACATTTGCCCCTATCTTATAATTTACTGGTTCAGTTGTCACTCGACCGGATCTATGACTGTGGTCATACCACTATTGGGTCCTGTCACCCAATAGTGACGTATATCACTAATTAGGCTCGCCCACCTAAAGTGATAAAAACACCAGTAATGTGCACAATACCCCACTTACTGCCAGTAACTTAAGATTAGCAAAGACTTAATCACTGCAAAGTATAACTGGAAAACATTTAGGGTTTTGTAAAGTAATTTGATAAAAAGAGAATGACTCACGTTGCAAGTTTAGACGGACAGAGTATGCCTACTGATTAAGCCTGGTAACCTAGTTAAATAATGCAAACGAAACTAGGTTAGTAACTTAATATAACATTTACGACAACTTCACGAAATCAAAACCCTCACGACGAATGACAAAGTATAGCCCGAATTCAGGCAGCACTTAAACATCCATCGGATCGGTTTCAATCGATCGGACATTATATCGTAGAAGTGATCGAGTTATTACCCTGTGATCGTAGCAGCATCTCGACACTTAAACACACGATTTTAAGCAAAATTTGACGTTTTTGAAAGAGTTTTTCAAACACAGAAGAATGGCCATGCAACGTACAATTTATAGCTGAAATTTGGGTTTCCCGCGGCCCGCGTAGACCTGAAGGAACATCCTTCGCGGCACGCAAGGGCCACCCTAGCTACGGCTAGGGCAGCCGCGTCACACCCTGGGTCTGTCACGTGTGTAACACGTGGCCTTGATCATTATCCGGAGATTTGCATGGCTTTCGCGCCCCGCAAAGACTTTCCTTAAGTCTTTCGCGGCCCGCGGGCGATCATAAAAACTTGATTTTCTTTATTTTTCATAAAAATTAGGGTTTTAGGGGTTCGGGTTTTCACTTACGGAATGTTTTAGGACATTTATGTAGGTCCTTACACGCCTTAACCTTCATACTAGCCCGTGGCTGCGGAACATCCTCATTGTCCAACAAGCTCACATTACACATTCATCATTGTTAGTAACATCACACATACTTACTTGTTTTAAATTTTACCTTTCGGTCTTGATCGAGTCTTGGATTGTACGGGTCACTAATCACAAGAGCACACGGGTTTGAGTTCAAGTACTCACTTATTTGTACTTGATTTCACTCAAACCCAGGCTCTGATACCAACTTGTAACACCCTAAACACGTTTTAACCAAATGATGCAGCGGAAAATACAAACCTAAAAATTTCTTTCATTATATTCATTCTTTTACATTAAATATATTGATCCTTTTTATAAATTAAACAAAACCTGACATACTTATATTAAATTGCGTGACCACGCACACATACGTACAATCCACGTCTTGACTCGATCTTCAACCGCTTACACTCCATGATGAGAATCCATAATTTTGTACAACCTGCAGACACCACATACAATCACACCATTAGCAACCAGTGACATCATACGTAAGTTTTAAACATGCATAATCAGGTTTCCGCATCTCATGCTTTCGCTTATGTAAATCCATTCGTCCATCCATTCGAACACCATCGTTGGATTTCGGCATCAAACCTTCGACTTCCATTATTAGTATACCTGCACTTCCATTTCATTCTCGATAGAAAGACGATTAGCATCATTAGACTTCATTCATATATGTAGGTTTACGTATACACATAAACAAGTCTCAATCGTTCGTGCATATAGCTAAATTCCAATTCATACATACATACCTTTCTATTCATACACATACTTGCAATCTACATCTTACATAATATTACATGCAAGTCCTAAACACACACATCTATACATGTAAATCACATACACATAAATTTCCATACTTACGTGTTCATAGTCATACTCTCCCATGAGTTCTAATTACCTACATACAATCAAACCCATACCCACATTTGTAACAACTTATTTCCTCTTTATGCATGATATCAACTTGTAAATTCCCTTCTTACCCACACTTGTTAGAAACTCTTCCTTAACCACTTTCGACTCATTTCCACTAAAACTTACCTTAATACTACCATTGATTCATACTTTCATACATGACTCACAATAATCATCATACTACAATACATTTTAAAAACTAAAGGGTAAGTCCGGAATTCACTTACCTTACGCGTCCGTATTTGTGTTCGCTTCCTTATGTCCTCTTGACCCGTTAGCCTTTCGGGCTTCCATCCATCTTGACATGATCCCTAAACTTTCATGTCATTACACTCACATTCTTGTTAGCATATAATGATTGTACATAGGAAGGATCATATCAAATTCATATTTCACATTTGACTTTCCTTATTCAATTCAAACAAGCATAAGGCATACTCCCACAATCACCTATTTTCGAACTCATATAATTCATCACAATTCTACAACTTGCACCATGACCCCAGCTTAGCAACCCAACATCATTCCAACATAATATTCACATGAACTATATCTAAAACACACTTCTCATGTTAGCTTACTTATCAAATACGTTATCCTCATATTCTATACATGTTTACCCATTAATGGCATACAATTTCACATATTATTGTCATTTAGTGTCACACCCCGAATTTCCACGTATTACCGGTGGGCCCGGTGGGGAGTATCGTGGCGTAGTTGATATCATCATAGTCAAACAACACAATTTAAATGCACAGCGGAAGCAA
Organism: Helianthus tuberosus; assembly: GCA_030545235.1. Classification (NCBI taxonomy): domain Eukaryota; kingdom Viridiplantae; phylum Streptophyta; class Magnoliopsida; order Asterales; family Asteraceae; genus Helianthus; species Helianthus tuberosus. The sequence goes on from JARYGA010027125.1 coordinate 13,382, forward strand.
AAGATGAATCACATTACAAACCGAATAAAATAGTAATATCAAAGTATCACAATGGACTGTAATGGATCCACAGGCGGATCAAAACATAAAAAGATTATTGTTCAACAGACTTTAACATCTAGAGCTTGCAAGACTTGATTAATGATGCCAGGAGTAGCCAGCCTATTTCGTCTAGTACCTTCTCTTAGCCTTTTTGTAAAATACGTCAGTTTACACTGGTAAATACAATTAACTGACTCATTTTGAAAAGAGTTTAAGAAAATTAGTTTGAATGCATACGGCACAAAATATCTTTTATAACTTGAGACAATTATTTAAAAATAATCTTGTATACAGTTTTACTTATTTGTCGTCCGTCAGGGCCGGTTAGAAGAGCTGGACATGATTAACTGACACGCCACTGGTATAATGCCCACAAGGTTGATTCCTTTAAGTGGATTACCAGTTTTTACATAATGCAACTGTCAGGTGTATGCCTACACCCCGTGCTTAGGTCATGGCCATTTCTTTGAATGATGCGAAGGATATCCGGGACATAGTCATTTAACCCCCAAAGTCCATACACCAAATAATACAGAATAAAACGAGTTATGTAAATACATTAATCACAATCCGATTTAAATGACTACATACCCGATCAAGCGGTATTATTATAATACCGTATCCCAAGCCCGTATAGGGAAAATAAGTTAAGAGTATTTACCTGAGCAAGTATAATTCACAAACAGCAAGTGCACGTAGCTTTTACTGGGCTCCTAATCTGGAACGAAGGTTTTTAATAACCTATTAGATTCCTAACGGGTCTTAAATAAGTCTAAACTTAGACCGGTTAGTTTTAAAGGAAGATATACGGTTCAAAACACACGATTAAGCGATGACCGGATTAGAGTGTGGTTTAGACCCGAAAAGTTTGAATACTTGTATAATACGGGTAAACTAACCACATTCTGGATTTTGAGATAAAAACGATAAGGTTTGACCCGTTTCGGTTAATTTATGCAAACTAGTTACATAAACCGCACCGAACGCGAATAATGCGTAACGGGTAACCAAATGATTCATGAACAGGTTTCCTGAGTTAATATGCCTTAAATATGTTGTGACATCAGTAGGATACCTTCCATTATGCCCAAAATGAATTTAAACTCAATTTATTCCCCATAGGGGTATTTTGGTCATTTTAAAGCTTATAAAAGGGTTTAAATATAAATCTGAGTTTCAGGTCTGATATATTCAGTAAAAATACTTATTTTTATAAGTCATAACAGTAGGGTATGGTATATAGGTGAAATTTACCTTTTATAACTAAACTATGCACGGTAGGGGCATTTTGGTAATTTCACATAAGCTTAAAAGGTCAAAACTAGAAATCTGAGTTTAAAACTTTTGCTTACTGTTGGAATATAAAAATTTACTTAAAACATCAGTAGGTATCAAACCTTATATGTTAAAAATAGTTTTAACTTATACTATGCGTTAAAAACGCGTAAAAAGGCGATTTTAAGCGATTTCCGGGTTTTAAATGAAAAGCAGATATTTTAATCATTCCAGAAAGCTTAAAATGTTGTATTTATCATAACAAATCAGTAGCAAAAGTTTGGGTGTCCAAATGTTTTGTAAAACTCATTTTATACGCCAAAAGGGCGAAATCGACAATTACTGAATTAAGGCTAGAACCCTATGTTATGCTCAGCTTAAAAATAAATAAAAATATTCAAAAATCCCAAAATATTATTTTACATCAGTGGGTAAAAAGTTTGGTATCAAAAATTGGGTTTAGATAGGCTATATGCTAATTACGCCGTTTAATTAATAAAAAGCTTTCTAATTACGCTATTGAGCATAACTCTTAATCTAGACCTCCAACTGATGTGAAAATTTAGGGACATGTTTATATATCAGTAATAAAGATTATTGTCATCTCACATTTTCAAAATTCTTGTTTTAAGGTCAAAAGGGCATAATAGTCAACATTTAGGCATATAAAGGAAACATGCATATGAATCGGATAACTAATGAACCAAGTTGTTTAATCACAGAGGGTTATACTAACATGTAACCTGGTCCTATTAAAGCTCTAAGGCATTTCTAAAATATGCTCTAATGGGTCGGAACTGAAAGTCAAAGCAAAAGTCCACTTATGCGACTTTCGGTTCTGAACCGAGCTTAAACTGAAAATTGTCGGGTTGAACATTCTTAGACATGTTCTTACATTAATTACCAAGTTATATAAGAGATAAAAACAGGTTTCATAGCTTCTATATTGTTAATTATGTGTTTATGCGACAATTAACTTTCTGTTGACTTTTTAAAATTAACTGTGACCCGACAATTGACCTAGTTAGAGTGAGAATCAGAGGGTGCCATTTTAAGGGTTTATTACCCACATAATTACCAACTCAAAGCTACTTTCAATTCGAGATTTGGACTGGAAAAAATTTAATTAATCACGAAGTCAAACCTTAATTACGACTGTTTGACTTTAGGCTAATAAACTAAGTAAAACTGAATTAAGAAAGGTTAAGGACACTTACTGAAGTCCTATGCACGACTAGGGACCCTTAGGAAGTGCTCTTGAGCTCTAGAAATCTTCAGAACAAGAGTTTGGAAGCTTTCCAAGTGAAGTGCTCAATGTGTGTTCATAAGTTGCAACAAAGGGCTCTATATATAGCCAAGGAGGATCAAGGAGATGGACACAAGTGTTATGGCAACTCCAGGGATGAAGACAAGTGCCTAGGGACGTGTTTCAAGGAGCTAGAGGATGGCAAACTCACGGAATTCGGCAAAACATGCAAGCTGCCACGTTAAACAAATGTTTGCTGATCTGGTAGTCCATCGCGCGGCACCACGGATGAGTGCCCAGGTGGTGGCGCGGCGCCAGCACCCCACATATCAGCCAACATGTTTCAGAAATTGTCATTTTCACCCCCTGAACCTTCTAAAACGTAACTTCTTCCATTTTAAGCACTTTTAACCCATGAAATTTATATTTCTATGATCCATGAGATAAAACCAATCATCATTAGGTCCGGTTTCTTTAAACGGTAACCGAAAACACAAGTTTTGCCTCGTTGACGCTTTTAACCCCTTAATTACGAAAGTTAGCGTATCTTTCTCATACGATATCGAAACCTGGTGAAATTTTTACCACTTATTCTTGGGAGTATAATTAATTGTTACAAGGCTCCAAGTTTGCTAAAAGGTCACTCAGAGGTATAACTTAAACATGTTGACACATTTAACCCTCGCGTCTTGTAAACTTTCACTTTCTTCCATAAACGGTTTCACACGCTTCATGATACATTCGTTTTAGGGTATAAACATCATGTAGGGTTGTTGAAAGGCATAATTATCAAATGTTGACACTTTGTATCCTTATATACACATACTTTCTTCGTTAGTCAACTTTAGTCCCTCGAAATCAATCCGTTACACGTTTAAAGTTCATGACACGTGTCGATACTATATTGGACATGATTTTGCGAGGTGTTACATCCTCACCCCCTTAAAAGAAATCTCGACCTCGAGATTTACTGAAATAAATGAGGGTACTTCTCTTTCATTGTGGACTCTACCTCCCACGTATACTCGGGACCTCTACGGGCATCCCATTTAACCTATACAATCGGTACATGCTTCCTTCGAAGCTTCTTAACATGTCGATCCTCAATTGACAAAGTTTTCTCAACAAATTTCAGGCTCTCATCTAAGTGCACATCCGTATGCGGTATGACTAGTAATTCATCAGCTAGACATTTCTTCAGGTTGCAGATGTGGAATACATTATGAATACCACTGAGCTCTTCAGGCAAATTTAACTTATAAGCCACTGTTCCGACACACTCGATGATCTCGAATGATCCTATATATCTTGGGCTTAACTTGCCCTTCTTGCCAAATCGCATCACCCCTTTCCAGGGTGATACTTTCAGTAACACTTTGTCACCAACCTCGAACTTTAGAGGTTTACGCCTTTTATCTGCGTAGCTTTTCTGCCTATCCCTGGCAGCTTTGAGACGATCTCGTATCTGTACAATTTCCTCTCTTCGTCTTTGGTAACTTGGTGATAAAATCCATAGTCACCATTTCCCACTTCCAGGTGGGAAGTTCAGGCTGTTGTAGCAGACCTGACAGCTTTTGGTGTTCAGCTTTAACTTGAGCTCATGTTAGACATTTAGCCACATAAGTGGCTACAGAATTTTTCAAGCCTATCCACCAATAATTTGCCTTCAAATCCTGGTACATCTTATCACTTCCAGGATGAACAGAATACTTAGAACTGTGGCCTTCTTGGAGGATAACATCCCGAAGTCCTCCATAGAGCGGAACCCATATTCGTCCATTTAATCTTAGGATTCCATCCTTGCCATATGATAACTGTTCAGCAGTTACTCCCAACTTCTCATTCGGGTAGTTGGCTTCTTGTACAGCTTCCTTTTGGGCGGCTAACAATCTTTCATTCAAGCTGTTCTTTAATTTAATGCTCTTGGCATTGATTCTAATGGGCTTAACCCTTTCCTTCCTACTTAAGGCATCGGCGACTACATTCGCCTTGCCTGGATGGTATCGGATTTCACAATCATAATCATTCAATGTCTCCATCCATCGTCATTGCCTCATGTTCAGATCCTTCTGGTTAAACAGATGTTGAAGGCATTGTGATCAGAATAAATCACACACTTGGTGCCATATAAATAATGCCTCCACAGTTTCAATGCAAATACAACGGCACCCAAGTCCAAATCATGGGTGGTGTAATTCTTCTCGTGCACCTTTAACTGTCGAGAAGCATATGCAATAACTTTACCTTTCTGCATTAGCACACACCCCATACCAGTGTTTGAAGCGTCGCAGTATACTACAAATTCTTCTATCCCTTCAGGAAATGTCAACACAGGAGCATTGCTTAACTTCTGCTTAAGAATGTCAAAAGACTCTTGCTGCTTAGGACCCCAATCAAACTTAATATTCTTCCTAGTCAACGAAGTTAGGGGTGCTACAATCCTTGAGAAATTTTCAATAAATCGCCTATAGTATCCTGCCAAACCCAAAAAGCTACGAATTTCTGTAGGCGTCTTTGGCTCTTGCCAATTCATGACAGCTTCGACTTTAGCGGGATCCACCTGGATACCACGCTCACTAACCACGTGTCCAAGGAATTGGACTTCACGAAGCCAAAATTCACACTTTGAAAATTTGGCATAAAGCTTTTCTTGTTGAAGAAGTTTAAGAATACACCGAAGGTGCTACTCATGGTCAGCCTGATTCTTTGAATAAATAAGAATGTCATCAATGAAGACAATGACAAACTTGTCCAAGTAGGGTTTGCAAACGCGATTCATGAGGTCCATGAACGCTGCTGGTGCATTAGTGAGCCCAAAAGGCATCACTAAGAACTCGTAGTGGCCATATCGAGTTCTGAATGTAGTCTTGTGCACATCTTCATCTCTAACCTTCAGTTGATGGTAACCTGACCTTAAGTCAATCTTGGAGAAGTAACTTTCTCCTTGCAGTTGATCAAACAAGTCGTCGATCCTGGGCAATGGATATCTGTTCTTAATTGTAACCTTGTTTAGCTCACGATAATCAATACACAACCGCATTGATCCATCTTTCTTCTTAACAAACAAAATAGGTTCTCCCCAGGGGGATGAGCTAGGTCTAATAAATCCTTTTGCCAACAAATCATCCAACTGAGTTCTCAACTCTTTCATCTCAGTTGGGGCTAACCGGTAAGGTGCCCTTGCAACAGGTGCTGCTCCAGGTATAATGTCGATTCTGAACTCCACTTGCCTATGTGGCGGCAAACCAGGTAGTTCTTCAGGGAATACTTCTGGTATTCAGAAAAAACAGGGATGTCTTCAATCTTGGGTTTTGGTTCATCAATAGTCACTTGTGCCATATAAATGACACAACCTTTCTTCATACACCTTGATGCCTTAAGCACAGACACTTGCTTAGGCAACCCATACTGGTTATCTCCTTGTATGGTAAGTGGCTCACCACACGGAGTCTTGATCACCACTTGTTTCTTGTTGCAAACAATCTGGGCTTGGTTATGAGATAACCAGTCCATGCCTATAACTATGTCGAAACCAGCTAACTTCAAAGGAAGCAAGGATAACGGAAAGGAGTGGTTCCTAATGGATATAAAACATCCATCTAATATAGTTGAGGCAGTTTGTATGGTACCATCGGCCAACTCTACTTCATATTTCATGTTTAGGGTTTTAACAGGTAAATTCAACAACTTACAAAACTTATCATCTACAAATGACTTATCCGTGCCCGAATCAAATAATACCCTTGCATAAACATCATTTATAAGGAAGGTACCTGTTATCACATTATCATCCTGAACGGCTTCTCGTGCATCCATTTGAAAGACCCTTGCATTGGTCTTCTTGACTTCTTCAGGCTTTTTGGCATACTTAGGGCAGTTGGACTTGATGTGCCCTTTCTCGTTGCAGTTATAACACGTTTCATCCTTTATCTTCTTGCACTCTATCGTCTTGTGCTCTTTGGATTTGCATAACCCACATGCAAATGGTTTTGACTGAGACTTGGATTCGAACCTGCATTTTCCAAAATGACGTTTCTGGCAGGTTTTGCACTTTGGCTTCTCATCTGCTTGCTGACTACTCTTGCCTGACCCAAACTTCTTCTTGTGGTCTGTGGTTCCCTTAAACTTCTTCTCAGACCGTCGTGAGTTATCGTCCTCACGTTTTCTCTTACCTTCCTCCGAGTTCTTATGCGATCTTTGCCTGACCGCATCCAAGGTAAGGGATAAGGATAGGTCAGCTGCTGACCTAAAAGTAGCAGGTCGAGATGCCTTGACACTGGCCTTGATCTCTGGGGCTAAACCCCCAATGAATCGAGCTATTTGCTTGGGTTCCGGTGTTACCAGATACAGAACCAGTCGAGACAGGGTATTGAAAATGGTGAGGTAAGCTTGACAAACTAGATTTTTCATCACCAACGATAAGAAGTCAGACTCAATCTTTTCAACCTCATGTTGAGGGCAGTAATACTCCTTGATGAGAACAACAAACTGATCCCATGACAGATTGTACAACGGGATCTTCCCAGTAGCCTGGATTAGTGACCTCCACCAGGCTAGTGCTTCTCCTTTAAACGACTGAGATACATACTTCACGACATCCCTATCAGCGCAACCACTGATATCAACTACAGTATCCATTTCGTCTAACCATGTCATGCAATCCACAGCCCCTTTCTCCCCAGTGAAATCCCTGGGCTTACAGGAGACGAAATATTTGTAGGTACAGGACTTAACACGTGGTTCTTGTTTGAGCTCAATCTTCTTCGACGGAACACTATGCTGATTTGAGGAGTGATGATCGTCATCATCCTTCTTTGACCCCTTAGGTTTAGAAGGTGGCTTACTATGAGCTTCAGAGTGAGTCTTAGGTTTAGAATGGGGTTCAAATAGGGTCCTGCTTCGAGTACCACTAGATTCATTAAATTGCCTATCTAAGGCCTTGGTAGCAGCATTATCAACCAATGCTTGAAGTTCTGCACCAGTTATGTTAATTCTGGTGGCATTTTGATTTCCTTTGGGTGATTGTTGATTTCTTCAGACTCAGCCATGTAGTCTGATTGCTTACATAAAATGATGACAATGACTTTTTAGAAGTTTATAATAGATTTGTCATCTTATTAATTTATTAACCATGGTTTTAAAGAACCATATTAGCTAATTTATTAAGTATTTCATTCAGGATTTTTCATTAATAACCCTTAGTTATAATTAAATATAATAATGGCACAAAAGGCCAAGTCACAAGGACACTTTTAAATTATAAGTCAAGATCTTATATGATCGAGGTGCTAAGGCTTGAATCATTGTTCATTACCTTTCTTGACAGGGAGTTGTAGGCTATGACTGTCTTTTGTCTTATATGACAATGATTATGGCCCATAGGCCCTACATCACAAATGGATATTTATATAATAAAGAAGGATTTCGAATAATCTAATATAATAATGACATGTGTGATTTTACGAATCACATCAGCCAGGAATGTTAACATGTTTTTCAGATGTTACCAAGGATTTGAATCTCTTTTTAAACGGGTTTTACCATCATGACCAGGTCTTATAATGACATGCAGGCTAGGTCATACCCTTTAAGATTCTTATTAATATTTAACGCAGAGCAATTCCTTAATTGAGATGTTAACCATGATCTGAATCTAATTGAGGATCTACCATCATGGCCCTGTCTTGATATGACACATGGGCTAGGTTTTGTCATTTTTAGATTGTATTATAAAGGCAGATCTTATAAAAGGAATGATAACTTTTATTTATTTCATAATTTATGTTTATGCATATAATTAACAAAAATGAAATTTTAAATTAAACCATTCCACTACAAAGTTTAAAGAGTACATGTTTGCCGTAAACGGGACTTTAAAAGAAATAACTTGCCCACGCAGGGGCTAAACAGAAAAGACATGCCCACGCAGGGGCTAACAGGAAATACAAGTCCTCGCAGGGACTGATTACAGAAACAGATGTCCATGCAGTGACTTGATTAAACATTAAAGAAGTACAAAAAAGCAAATAAAGGGTTTAATGACCCTTTTTGGTCTTCCCTTTGATTAAGTTCGCCAGACCCTTGAAAATTCCTCGGTTTTGCCTACGATCTTCCTGAACCTCCTGCTCCATCTGACTCAACCTTTGAAGAATCTCCTGATGCTGTGGTGGCGATATCACCGGCGGCTGCGGGGGCTGCTGATACAGCGGAGGTTGAGGAGGTGGCGGTTGTTGATACCCATAAGGTGGGTACCCATAGTGTGGATATCCAGCTTGATATGGGACTCCAAAGGGTCCTTCCGGATGAAGGGCATTGTAGTTTGCTGCTACCAGGTATGGGTCAGCCTCGGCATAGTTGTAGTTGGTATGGGCCGGCTGCTCGAAAGGGTTATACGTCGCTGCACCGGTGTATATAGGTATTGGGTTGAAAGCAGCTGCACTGGTATATGCAGGGATTGGGTTATCAAAACCCACTAGTGGTGGTGCGACGGGCGCAGACTGCACCTCAGAAATAGGGTTCGAAGGCCCACCCATTTGTGGGTCTTCATATAGTGGCGGGAATTACTGCCACTAGAATGTTGATGAGTGCTGATGCGGACTCCCCCTCGCACGGACATCCGTGCGGTTGTTCTCCTGCGCCTCGGTGGCTCCGGAGGCTGTTGCTGCACTGGTGGTGGTGGCAGAGTGACCGCTACAAAACGGGAATCCTCGGAGGGATCCTACTGCTGCTGCTGCGGTCAGTTGTGGTAACTGGGAGTAAACACCCAGTCGATCTGGTTAAACCTCTCCTCATAGCTGTCGGGACCGCTATAAGGTGATCCGAGAAAAGGTGACCCATCCGAAATCTCGATGGGGTGGTTAGGGGTCCCGTTTGGAGGCTCGGCGGGATCCGTGTCTTCGTCCATGTCCATTGCATGGTTTCCCGAGAAGTGGTCTTCAGGTCCCAATGGGTTAAAACCCACTGGTTCTTCAATGTAGTTTGCCGGGTTGAACCGGCTTTGGAAAACAGGTGTCGGGTCATCGAAAGGCGAGTTATGGCCTTGGAGAGGTATAAAGGAGTTATGGGAGTTGTGGGGCTCGTTCTCCGACTGAGGCCCGTAAGAGTTTTGGTAAAATGGTGAGGAGCTCAACGAGACTGAGCGCCTTGCGGGTTTTATATAGGTCCTTCTGTTTTCTTGAGGACTTCTGCTTTGGGTGTCGGATGGTGTTCGCCGGTGTGAAGGCCCGGCCTCATGATCATTAGGGGCGACGAATGGCCCCTTGCCTCTTCCCCTACCTCGGAATCTTGGCGGCATTGTAGTAGGTCCTGTCAAAACAAACAATAGGACAACAAAGAAATATAAATGACAAAGTTAGAAATAAAACAAATTTGGATTAATCCTAAGTTCTTTGTCTAGACTCGGAAGTCGAGAAGTGTGCAAACTGTGTCATTGAGATTAAACACAAAAGGCTAGTGTTTAATTCACTCAACGTTGGCTCTGATACCAACCTGTCACACCCTGAATTTCCACGTATTACCGGTAGGCCTGGTGGGGAGTATCGTGACGTAGTTGATATCATCATAGTCAAACAACACAATTTAAATGCACAGCGGAAGCAAAAGATGAATCACATTACTAACCGAATAAAATAGTAATATCAAAGTATCACAATGGACTGTAATGGATCCACAGGCGGATCAAAAGATAAAAAGATTATTGTTCAACAGACTTTAACATCTAGAGCTTGCAAGACTTGATTAATGATGCCAGGAGTAGCCAGCCTATTTCGTCTAGTACCTGCTCTTAGCCTTTTTGTAAAATACGTCAGTTTACACTGGTAAATACAATTAACTGACTCATTTTGAAAAGAGTTTAAGAAAATTAGTTTGAATGCACACGGCACAAAATATCATTTATAACTTGAGACAATTATTTAAAAATAATCTTGTATACAGTTTTACTTATTTGTCGTCCGTCAGGGCCGGTTAGAAGAGCTGGACATGATTAACTGACACGCCACTGGTATAATGCCCACAAGGTTGATTCCTTTAAGTGGATTACCAGTTTTTACATAATGCAACTGTCAGGTGTATGCCTACACCCCGTGCTTAGGTCGTGGCCATTTCTTTGAATGATGCGAAGGATATCCGGGACATGGTCATTTAACCCCCAAAGGCCATACACCAAATAATACAGAATAAAACGAGTTATGTAAATACATTAATCACAATCCGATTTAAATGACTACATACCCGACCAAGCGGTATTATTATAATACCGTATCCCAAGCCCGTATAGGGAAAATAAGTTAAGAGTATTTACCTGAGCAAGTATAATTCACAAATAGCAAGTGCACGTAGCTTTTACCGGGCTCCTAATCTCGAACGAAGGTTTTTAATAACCTATTAGATTCCTAACGGGTCTTAAATAAGTCTAAACTTAGACCGGTTAGTTTTAAAGGAAGATATACGGTTCAAAACACACGATTAAGCGATGACCGGATTAGAGTGTGGTTTAGACCCGAAAAGTTTGAATACTTGTATAATATGGGTAAACTAACCACATTCTGGATGTTGAGATAAAAACGATAAGGTTTGACCCGTTTCGGTTAATTTATGCAAACTAGTTACAAAAACGCACCGAACGCGAATAATGCGTAACGGGTAACCAAATGATTCATGAACAGGTTTCCTGAGTTAATATGCCTTAAATATGTTGTGACATCAGTAGGATACCTTCCATTATGCACAAAATGAATTTAAACTCAATTTATGCCCCGTAGGGGTATTTTGGTCATTTTAAAGCTTATAAAAGGGTTTAAATATAAATATGAGTTTCAGGTCTTATATATTCAGTAAAAATACTTATTTTTATAAGTCATAACAGTAGGGTATGGTATATAGGTGAAATTTACCTTTTATAACTAAACTATGCACGGTAGGGGCACTTTGGTAATTTCACATAAGCTTAAAAGGTCAAAACTGGAAATCTGAGTTTAAAACTTTTGCTTACTGTTAGAATATAAAAATTTACATAAAACATCAGTAGGTATCAAACCTTATATGTTAAAAATAGTTTTAACTTATACTATGCGTTAAAAACGCGTAAAAAGGCGATTTTAAGCGATTTCCGGGTTTTATATGAAAAGCTGATATTTTTATCATTCTAGAAAGCTTAAAATGTTGTATTTATCATAAAAAATCAGTAGCAAAAGTTTGGGTGTCCAAATGTTTTGTAAAACTCATTTTATAGGCCAAAAGGGCGAAATCGACAATTACCGAATTAAGGCTAGAACCCTATGTTATGCTCAGCTTAAAAATAAATAAAAATCTTCAAAAATCCCAAAATATTATTTTACATCAGTGGGTAAAAAGTTTGGTATCAAAAATTGGGTTTAGATAGGCTATATGCTAATTACGCCGTTTAATTAATAAAAAGCTTTCTAATTACGCTATTGAGCATAACTCTTAATCTAGACCTCCAACTGATGTGAAAATTTAGGGACATGTTTATATATCAGTAATAAAGATTATTGTCCTCTCACATTTTCAAAATTCTTGTTTTAAGGTCAAAAGGGCATAATAGTCAACATTTAGGCATATAAAGGAAACATGCATATGAATCGGATAACTAATGAACAAAGTTGTATAATCACAGAGGGTTATACTAACATGTAACCTGGTCCTATTAAAGCTCTAAGGCATTTCTAAAATATGCTCTAATGGGTCGGAACTGAAAGTCAAAGCAAAAGTCCACTTATGCGACTTTCGGTTCCGAACCGATCTTAAACTGAAAATTGTCGGGTTGAACATGCTTAGACATGTTCTTACATTAATTACCAAGTTATACAAGTGATAAAACAGGTTTCATAGCTTCTACATTGTTAATTATGTGTTTATGCGACAATTAGCTTTCTGTTGACTTTTTAAAATTAACTTTGACCCGACAATTGACCTAGTTAGAGTGGGAATCAGAGGGTGCCCTTTTAAGGGTTTGTTACCCACATAATTACCAACTCAAAGCTACTTTCAATTCGAGATTTGACTGGACAAATTTTAATTAATCACGAAGTCAAACCTTAATTACGACTGTTTGACTTTAGGCTAATAAACTATGTAAAACTGAATTAAGAAAGGTTAAGGACACTTACTGAAGTCCTATGCACGACTAGGGACCCTTAGGAAGTGCTCTTGAGCTCCAGAAATCTTCAGAACAAGAGTTTGGAAGCTTTCCAAGTGAAGTGCTCAATGTGTGTTCATAAGTTCCAACAAAGGGCTCTATATATAGCCAAGGAGGATCAAGGAGATGGACACACGTGTTATGGCAACTCCAGGGATGAAGACAAGTGCCTAGGGACGTGTTTCAAGGAGCTAGAGGGTGGCAAACTCGCGAAATTCGGCAAAACATGCAAGCTGCCACGTTAAACAAATGTTTGTTGATCTGGTAGTCTATCGCGCAGCGCCACGGACGAGTGCCCAGGTGGTGGCGCGGCGCCAGCACCCCACATATCAGCCAACATGTTTCAGAAATTATCATTTTCACCCCCTGAACCTTCTAAAACGTAACTTCTTCCATTTTAAGCACTTTTAACCCATGAAATTTATATTTCTATGATCCATGAGATAAAACCAATCATCATTAGGTCCGGTTTCTTTAAACGATAACCGAAAACACAAGTTTTGCCTCGTTGACGCTTTTAACCCCTTAATTACGAAAGTTAGCGTATCTTTCTCATACTTTATCAAAACCTTGTGAAATTTTTACCACTTATTCTTGGGAGTATAATTAATTGTTACAAGGCTCCGGGTTCGCTAAAAGGTCACTCAGAGGTATAACTTAAACATGTTGACACATTTAACCCTTGCGTCTTGTAAACTTTCACTTTCTTCCACAAACGGTTTCACACGCTTCATGATACATTCGTTTTAGGGTATAAACATCATGTAGGGTTGTTGAAAGGCATAATTATCAAATGTTGAGACTTTGTATCCTTATATACATATACTTTCTTCGTTAGTCAACTTTAGTCCCTCGAAATCAATCCGTTACACGTTTAAAGTTCATGACACGTGTCGATACTATATTGGACATGATTTTGCGAGGTGTTACATCCTCAAGCCCTTAAAAGAAATCTCGACCTCGAGATTTACTGAAATAAATGAGGGTACTTCTCTTTCATTGTGGACTCTACCTCCCACGTATACTCGGGACCTCTACGGGCATCCCATTTAACCTTTACAATCGGTACATGCTTCCTTCGAAGCTTCTTAACCTGTCGATCCTCAATTGACAAAGTTTTCTCAACAAATTTCAGGCTCTCATCTATGTGCACATCCGTATGCGGTAAGACTAGTTATTCATCAGCTAGACATTTCTTCAGGTTGCAGATGTGGAATACATTATGAATACCACTGAGCTCTTCAGGCAAATTTAACTTATAAGCCACTGTTCTGACACACTCGATGATCTCGAATGGTCCTATATATCTTGGGCTTAACTTGCCCTTCTTTCCAAATCGCATCACCCCTTTTCCAGGGTGATACTTTCAGTAACACTTTGTCACCAACCTCGAACTTTAGAGGTTTACGCCTTTTATCTGCGTAGCTTTTCTGCCTATCCCTGGCAGCTTTGAGACGATCTCGTATCTGTACAATCTTGTTTGTCATCTCCAGGACTATATCAGGTCCTGTGAGTTGGACATCTCCAACTTCTGCCCAACAAACGGGCGTTCTGCACTTCCTTCCATACAAAGCTTCAAAAGGTGCAGCTTGAATACTGGAATGATAACTATTATTGTATGAAAATTCGATTAATGGAAGATGATCATCCCAACTTCCTCCTAAGTCAATAAAACAAGCTCGTAGCGTATCCTCGAGTGTCTGTATAGTACGTTCACTCTGTCCATCCGTCTGAGGATGATATGCAGTGCTGAAATTCAATCGAGTGCCTAGGGATTGCTGAAAGCTTTTCCAGAAATGCGATGTATACCTCGTATCCCTATCAGAAATGATAGACACTGGCACTCCGTGGAGAGATACAATCTCGTCCACGTACAGCTGAGCTAACTTATCTGAGCTGTGTGTTTCCTTTATAGGTAAGAAGTGGGCTGACTTAGTCAGTCTATCCACTATAACCCAAATAGTATCATTTCCTCTCTTCGTCTTTGGTAACTTGGTGATAAAATCCATAGTCACCATTTCCCACTTCCAGGTGGGAAGTTCAGGCTGTTGTAGCAGACCTGACAGCTTTTGGTGTTCAGCTTTAACTTGAGCACATGTCAGACATTTAGCCACATAAGTGGCTACAGACTTTTTCATGCCTATCCACCAATAATTTGCCTTCAAATCCTGGTACATCTTATCATTTCCAGGATGAACAGAATACTTAGAACTGTGGGCTTCTTGGAGGATAACATGCCGAAGTCCTCCATAGAGCGGAACCCATATTCGTCCATTCAATCTTAGGATTCCATCCTTGCCATATGATAATTGTTCAGCCGTTACTCCCAACTTCTCATTCGGGGTAGTTGGCTTCTAGTACAGCTTCCTTTTGGGCGGCTAACAATCTTTCATTCAAGCTGTTCTTTAATTCAATGCTCTTGGCATTGATTCTAATGGGCTTAACCCTTTCCTTCCTACTTAAGGCATCGGCGACTACATTCGCCTTGCCTGGATGGTATCGGATTTCACAATCATAATCATTCAATGTCTCCATCCATCGTCACTGCCTCATGTTCAGATCCTTCTGGTTAAACAGATGTTGAAGCATTGTGATCAGAATAAATCACACACTTGGTGCCATATAAATAATGCCTCCACAGTTTCAGTGCAAATACAACGACACCCAAGTCCAAATCATGGGTGGTGTAATTATTCTCGTGCACCTTTAACTGTCGAGAAGCATATGCAATAACTTTACCTTTCTGCATTAGCACACACCCCATACCAGTGTGTGAAGCGTCGCAGTATACTGCAAATTCTTCTGTCCCTTCAGGCAATGTCAACACAAGAGCATTGCTTAACTTCTTCTTAAGAATGTCAAAAGACTCTTGCTGCTTAGGACCCCAATCAAACTTAATATTCTTCCTAGTCAACGAAGTTAGGGGTGCTGCAATCCTTGAGAAATTTTCAATAAATTGCCTATAGTATCCTGCCAAACCCAAAAAGCTACGAATTTCTGTAGGCGTCTTTGGCTCTTGCCAATTCATGACAGCTTCGACTTTAGCGGGATCCACCTGGATACCACGCTCACTAACCACGTGTCCAAGGAATTGGACTTCACGAAGCCAAAATTCACACTTTGAAAATTTGGCATAAAGCTTTTCTTATTGAAGAAGTTTAAGAATACACCGAAGGTGCTACTCATGGTCAGCCTGATTCTTTGAATAAATAAGAATGTCATCAATGAAGACAATGACAAACTTGTCCAAGTAGGGTTTGCAAACGCGATTCATGAGGTCCATGAACGCTGCTGGTGCATTAGTGAGCCCAAAAGGCATCACTAAGAACTCGTAGTGGCCATATCGAGTTCTGAATGTAGTCTTGTGCACATCTTCATCTCTAACCTTCAGTTGATGGTAACCTGACCTTAAGTCAATCTTGGAGAAGTAACTTGCTCCTTGCAGTTGATCGAACAAGTCGTCGATCCTGGGCAATGGATATCTGTTCTTGATTGTAACCCTGTTTAGCTCACGATAATCAATACACAACCGCATTGATCCATCTTTCTTCTTAACAAACAGAATAGGTGCTCCCTAGGTGGATGAACTAGGTCTAATAAATCCTTTTGCCAACAAATCATCCAACTGAGTTCTCAACTCTTTCATCTCAGTTGGGGCTAACCGGTACGGTGCCCTTGCAACAGGTGCTGCTCCAGGTATAATGTCGATTCTGAACTCCACTTGCCTATGTGGCGGCAAACCAGGTAGTTCTTCAGGGAATACTTCTGGATATTCAGAAAAAACAGGGATGTCTTCAATCTTGGGTTTTGGTTCATCAATAGTCACTTGTGCCATATAAATGACACAACCTTTCTTCATACACCTTGATGCCTTAAGCACAGACACTTGCTTAGGCAACCCATACTGGTTATCTCCTTGTATGGTAAGTGGCTCACCACACGGAGTCTTGATCACCACTTGTTTCTTGTTGCAAACTATCTGGGCTTGGTTATGAGATAACCAGTCCATGCCTATAACTATGTCGAAACCAGCTAACTTCAAAGGAAGCAAGGATAACGGAAAGGAGTGGTTCCTAATGGATATAAAACATCCATCTAATATAGTTGAGGCAGTTTGTATGGTACCATCGGCCAACTCTACTTCATATTTCATGTTTAGGGTTTTAACAGGTAAATTCAACAACTTACAAAACTTATCATCTACAAATGACTTATCCGTGCCCGAATCAAATAATACCCTTGCATAAACATCATTTATAAGGAAGGTACCTGTTATCACATTATCATCCTGAACGGCTTCTCGTGCATCCATTTGAAAGACCCTTGCATTGGTCTTCTTGACTTCTTCAGGCTTTTTGGCATACTTAGGGCAGTTGGACTTGATGTGCCCTTTCTCGTTGCAGTTATAACACGTTGCATCCTTTATCTTCTTGCACTCTATCGTCTTGTGCTCTTTGGATTTGCATAACCCACATGCAAATGGTTTTGACTGAGACTTGGATTCGAACCTGCATTTTCCAAAATGACGTTTCTGGCAGGTTTTGCACTTTGGCTTCTCATCTGCTTGCTGACTACTCTTGCCTGACCCAAACTTCTTCTTGTGGTCTGTGGTTCCCTTAAACTTCTTCTCAGACCGTCGTGAGTTATCGTCCTCACGTTTTCTCTTACCTTCCTCCGAGTTCTTATGCGATCTTTGCCTGACCGCATCCAAGGTAAGGGATAAGGATAGGTCAGCTGCTGACCTAAAAGTAGCAGGTCGAGATGCCTTGACACTGGCCTTGATCTCTGGGGCTAAACCCCCAATGAATCGAGCTATTTTCTTGGGTTCCGGTGTTACCAGATACAGAACCAGTCGAGACAGGGTATTGAAAATGGTGAGGTAAGCTTGACAATCTAGATTTTTCATCACCAACGATAAGAAGTCGGATTCAATCTTTTCAACCTCATGTTGAGCTCAATCTTCTTCGACGGAACACTATGCTGATTTGAGGAGTGATGATCGTCATCATCCTTCTTTGACCCCTTAGGTTTAGAAGGTGGCCTACTATGAGCTTCAGAGTGAGTCTTAGGTTTAGAATGGGGTTCAGATAGGGTCCTGCTTCGAGTACCACTAGATTCATTAAATTGCCTATCTAAGGCCTTGGTAACAGCATTATCAACCAATGCTTGACGTTCTGCACCAGTTATGTTGATTCTGGTGGCATCTTGATTTTCCTTTGGGTGATTTTTGATTTCTTCAGACTCAGCCATGTAGTCTGATTGCTTACATAAAATGATGACAATGACTTCTTAGAAGTTTATAATAGATTTGTCATCTTATTAATTTATTAACCATGGTATTAAAGAACCATATTAGCTAATTTATTAAGTATTTCATTCATGATTTTTCATTAATAACCCTTAGTTATAATTAAATATAATAATGGCACAAAAGGCCAAGTCACAAGGACACTTTTAAATTATAAGTCAAGATCTTATATGATCGAGGTGCTAAGGCTTGAATCATAGTTCATTACCTTTCTTGACAGGGAGTTGTAGGCTATGACTGTCTTTTGTCTTATATGACAATGATTATGGCCCATAGGCCCTACATCACAAATGGATGTTTATATAATAAAGAAGGATTTTGAATAATCTAATATAAGAATGACACGCGTGATTTTAAGAATCACATCAGCCAGGAATGTTAACATGTTTTTCAGATGTTAACAAGGACTTGAATCTCTTTTTAAACGGGTTTTACCATCATGACCAGGTCTTATAATGACATGCAGGCTAGGTCATACCCTTTAAGATTCTTATTAATATTTAACGCGGAGCAATTCCTTAATTGAGATGTTAACCATGATCTGAATCTAATTGAGGATCTACCATCATGGCCCTGTCTTGATATGACACATGGGCTAGGTTTTGTCCTTTTTAGATTTTATTATAAAGGCAGATCTTATAAAAGGAATGATAACTTTTATTTATTTCATAATTTATGTTTATGCATATAATTAACAAAAATGAAATTTTAAATTAAACCATTCCACTACAAAGTTTAAAGAGTACATGTTTGCCCTAAACGGTACTTTAAAAGAAATAACTTGCCCACGCAGGGGCTAAACAGAAAAGACATGCCCACGCAGGGGCTAACAGGAAAGACATGCCCACGCAGGGGCTAACAGGAAATACAAGTCCTCGCAGGGACTGATTACAGAAATAGATGTCCACGCAGGGACTTGATTAAACATTAAAGAAGTACAAAAAAACAAATAAAGGGTTTAATGACCCTTTTTGGTCTTCCCTTTGATTAAGTTCGCCAGACCCTTGAAAATTCCTCGGTTTTGCCTACGATCTTCCCGAACCTCCTGCTCCAACTGACTCAACCTTTGAAGAATCTCCTGATGCTGTGGTGGCGATATCACCGGCGGCTGCGGGGGCTGCTGATACAGCGGAGGATGAAGAGGTGGCGGTTGTTGATACCCATAAGGTGGGTACCCATAGTGTGGATATCCAGCTTGATATGGGACTCCAAAGGGTCCTTCCGGATGAAGGGCATTGTAGTTTGCCGCTACCAGGTATGGGTCAGCCTCGGCATAGTTGTAGTTGGTATGGGCCGGCTACCCAAAAGGGTTATACGCCGCTGCACCGGTGTATATAGGTATTGGGTTGAAAGCCGCTGCACTGGTATATGCAGGGATTGGGTTATCAAAACCCACTAGTGGCGGTGCGACCGGCGCAGACTGCACCTCAGAAACAGGGTTCGAAGGCCCACCCATTTGTGGGTCTTCATATAGTGGCAGGTAATGACTGCCACTAGAATGTTGATGAGTGCTGATGCGGACTCCCCCTCGCACGGACATCCATGCGGTTGTTCTCCTGCGCCTCGGTGGCTCCGGAGGCTGTTGCTGCACTGGTGGTGGTGGCAGAGTGACCGCTACAAAACGGGAATCCTCGGAGGGATCCTACTGCTGCTGCTGCTGCTGCGGTGAGTTGTGGTAACTGGGAGTAAACACCCAGTCGATCTGGTTAAACCTCTCCTCATAGCTGTCGGGACCGCTATAAGGTGATCCGAGAAAAGGTGATCCATCCGAAATCTCGATGGGGTGGTTAGGGGTCCCGTTTGGAGGCTCGGCGGGATCCGTGTCTTCGTCCATGTCCATCGCATGGTCGCCCGAGAAGTGATCTTCAGGTCCCAATGGGTTAAAACCCACTGGTTCTTCAATGTAGTTTGCTGGGTTGAACCGGCTTTGGAAAACAGGTGTCGGGTCATCGAAAGGAGAGTTATGGCCTTGGAGAGGTATAAAGGAGTTATGGGAGTTGTGGGGCTCGTTCTCCGACTGAGGCCCGTAAGAGTTTTGGTAAGATGGTGAGGAGCTCAACGAGACTGAGCGCCTTGCGGGTTTTATATAGGTCCTCCTGTTTTCTTGAGGACTTCTGCTTTGGGTGTCGGATGGTGTTCGCCGGTGTGAAGGCCCGGCCTCGTGATCATTAGGGGCGACGAATGGCCCCTTGCCTCTTCCCCTACCTCGGAATCTTGGCGGCATTGTAGTAGGTCCTGTCAAAACAAACAATAAGACAACAAAGAAATATAAATGACAAAGTTAGAAATAAAACAAATTTGGATTAATCCTAAGTTCTTTGTCTAGACTCGGAAGTCGAGAAGTGTGCAAACTGTGTCATTGAGATTAAACACAAAAGGCTAGTGTTTAATTCACTCAACGTTGGCTCTGATACCAACCTGTCACACCCTGAATTTCCACGTATTACCGGTGGGCCCGGTGGGGAGTATCGTGACGTAGTTGATATCATCATAGTCAAACAACACAATTTAAATGCACAGCGGAAGCAAAAGATGAATCACATTACAAACCGAATAAAATAGTAATATCAAAGTATCACAATGGACTGTAATGGATCCACAGGCGGATCAAAAGATAAAAAGATTATTGTTCAACAGACTTTAACATCTAGAGCTTGCAAGACTTGATTAATGATGCCAGGAGTAGCCAGCCTATTTCGTCTAGTACCTGCTCTTAGCCTTTTTATAAAATACGTCAGTTTACACTGGTAAATACAATTAACTGACTCATTTTGAAAAGAGTTTAAGAAAATTAGTTTGAATGCACACGGCACAAAATATCTTTTATAACTTGAGACAATTATTTAAAAATAATCTTGTATACAGTTTTACTTATTTGTCGTCCGTCAGGGCCGGTTAGAAGAGTTGGACATGATTAACTGACACGCCACTGGTATAATGCCCACAAGGTTGATTCCTTTAAGTGGATTACCAGTTTTTACATAATGCAACTGTCAGGTGTATGCCTACACCCCGTGCTTAGGTCGTGGCCATTTCTTTGAATGATGCGAAGGATATCCGGGACATGGTCATTTAACCCCCAAAGGCCATACACCAAATAATACAGAATAAAACGAGTTATGTAAATATATTAATCACAATCCGATTTAAATGACTACATACCCGACCAAGCGGTATTATTATAATACCGTATCCCAAGCCCGTATAGGGAAAATAAGTTAAGAGTATTTACCTGAGCAAATATAATTCACAAACAGCAAGTGCACGTAGCTTTTACCGGGCTCCTAATCTGGAACGAAGGTTTTTAATAACCTATTAGATTCCTAACGGGTCTTAAATAAGTCTAAAATTAGACCGGTTAGTTTTAAAGGAAGATATACGGTTCAAAACACACGATTAAGCGATGACCGGATTAGAGTGTGGTTTAGACCCGAAAAGTTTGAATACTTGTATAATATGGGTAAACTAACCACATTCTGGATTTTGAGATAAAAACGATAAGGTTTAACCCGTTTCGGTTAATTTATGCAAACTAGTTACAAAAACCGCACCGAACGCGAATAATGCGTAACGGGTAACCAAATGATTCATGAACAGGTTTCCTGAGTTAATATGCCTTAAATATGTTGTGACATCAGTGGGATACCTTCCATTATGCCCAAAATGAATTTAAACTCAATTTATGCCCCGTAGGGGTATTTTGGTCATTTTAAAGCTTATAAAAGGGTTTAAATATAAATCTGAGTTTCAGGTCTTATATATTCAGTAAAAATACTTATTTTTATAAGTCATAACAGTAGGGTATGGTATATAGGTGAAATTTACCTTTTATAACTAAACTATGCACGGTAGGGGCATTTTGGTAATTTCACATAAGCTTAAAAGGTCAAAACTGGAAATCTTAGTTTAAAACTTTTTCTTACTGGTAGAATATAAAAATTTACTTAAAACATCAGTAGGTATCAAACCTTATATGTTAAAAATAGTTTTAACTTATACTATGCGTTAAAAACGCGTAAAAAGGCGATTTTAAGCGATTTCCGGGTTTTATATGAAAAGCTGATATTTTTATCATTCCAGAAATCTTAAAATGTTGTATTTATCATAACAAATTAGTAGCAAAAGTTTGGGTGTCCAAATGTTTTGTAAAACTCATTTTATAGGCCAAAAGGGCGAAATCGAGAATTACCGAATTAAGGCTAGAACCCTATGTTATGCTCAGCTTAAAAATAAATAAAAATCTTCAAAAATCCCAAAATATTATTTTACATCATTGGGTAAAAAGTTTGGTATCAAAAATTGGGTTTAGATAGGCTATATGCTAATTACGCCGTTTAATTAATAAAAAGCTTTCTAATTACGCTATTGAGCATAACTCTCAATCTAGACCTCCAACTGATGTGAAAATTTAGGGACATGTTTATATATCAGTAATAAAGATTATTGTCCTCTCACATTTTCAAAATTCTTGTTTTAAGGTCAAAAGGGCATAATAGTCAACATTTAGGCATATAAAGGAAACATGCATATGAATCGGATAACTAATGAACCAAGTTGTATAATCACAGAGGGTTATACTAACATGTAACCTGGTCCTATTAAAGCTCTAAGGCATTTCTAAAATATGCTCTAATGGGTCAGAACTGAAAGTCAAAGCAAAAGTCCACTTATGCGACTTTTGGTGCCGAACCGATCTTAAACTGAAAATTGTCGGGTTGAACATGCTTAGACATGTTCTTACATTAATTACCAAGTTATACAAGTGATAAAATAGGTTTCTTAGCTTCTACATTGTTAATTATGTGTTTATGCGACAATTAGCTTTCTGTTGACTTTTTAAAATTAACTGTGACCCGACAATTGACCTAGTTAGAGTGGGAATCAGAGGGTGCCCTTTTAAGGGTTTATTACCCACATAATTACCAACTCAAAGCTACTTTCAATTCGAGATTTGACTGGACAAATTTTAATTAATCACGAAGTCAAACCTTAATTACGACTGTTTGACTTTTGGCTAATAAACTAAGTAAAACTGAATTAAGAAAGGTTAAGGACACTTACTGAAGTCCTATGCACGACTAGGGACCCTTAGGAAGTGCTATTGAGCTCCAGAAATCTTCAGAACAAGAGTTTGGAAGCTTTCCAAGTGAAGTGCTCAATGTGTGTTCATAAGTTGCAACAAAGGGCTCTATATATAGCCAAGGAGGATCAAGGAGATGGACACACGTGTTATGGCAACTCCAGGGATGAAGACAAGTGCCTAGGGACGTGTTTCAAGGAGCTAGAGGGTGGCAAACTCGCGAAATTCGGCAAAACATGCAAGCTGCCATGTTAAACAAATGTTTGCTGATCTGGTAGTCCATCGCGCGGCGCCACGGACGAGTGCCCAGGTGGTGGCGCGGCGCCAGCACCCCACATATCAGCCAACATGTTTCAGAAATTATCATTTTCACCCCCTGAACCTTCTAAAACGCAACTTCTTCCATTTTAAGCACTTTTAACCCATGAAATTTATATTTCTATGATCCATGAGATAAAACCAATCATCATTAGGTCCGGTTTCTTTAAACGATATCCGAAAACACAAGTTTTGCCTCGTTGACGCTTTTAACCCCTTAATTACGAAAGTTAGCGTATCTTTCTCATACGATATCGAAACCTTGTGAAATTTTTACCACTTATTCTTGGCAGTATAATTAATTGTTACAAGGCTCCAGGTTCGCTAAAAGGTCACTCAGAGGTATAACTTAAACATGTTGACACATTTAACCCTCGCGTCTTGTAAACTTTCACTTTCTTCCACAAACGGTTTCACACGCTTCATGATACATTCGTTTTAGGGTATAAACAACATGTAGGGTTGTTGAAAGGCATAATTATCAAATGTTGACACTTTGTATCCTTATATACATATACTTTCTTCGTTAGTCAACTTTAGTCCCTCGAAATCAATCCGTTACACGTTTAAATTCATGACACGTGTCGATACTATATTGGACATGATTTTGCGAGGTGTTACATCCTCACCCCCTTAAAAGAAATCTCGACCTCGAGATTTACTGAAATAAATGAGGGTACTTCTCTTTCATTGTGGACTCTACCTCCCACGTATACTCGGGACCTCTACGGGCATCCCATTTAACCTTTACAATCGGTACATGCTTCCTTCGAAGCTTCTTAACCTGTCGATCCTCAATTGACAAAGTTTTCTCAACAAATTTCAGGCTCTCATCTGTGTGCACATCCGTATGCGGTATGACTAGTGATTCATCAGCTAGACATTTCTTCAGGTTGCAGATGTGGAATACATTATGAATACCACTGAGCTCTTCAGGCAAATTTAACTTATAAGCCACTGTTCTGACACACTCGATGATCTCGAATGGTCCTATATATCTTGGGCTTAACTTTCCCTTCTTGCCAAATCGCATCACCCCTTTCCAGGGTGATACTTTCAGTAACACTTTGTCACCAACCTCAAACTTTAGAGGTTTACGCCTTTTATCTGCGTAGCTTTTCTGCCTATCCCTGGCAGCTTTGAGACGATCTCGTATCTGTACAATCTTGTCTGTCGTCTCCAGGACTATATCAGGTCCTGTGAGTTGGACATCTCCAACTTCTGCCCAACAAACGGTCGTTCTGCACTTCCTTCCATACAAAGCTTCAAAAGGTGCAGCTTGAATACTGGAATGATAACTATTATTGTATGAAAATTCGATTAATGGAAG
>JARYGA010027126.1:0-49225 GCA_030545235.1 Helianthus tuberosus
AAAAGATGTCTTTCCCACCGTTTCCTCCCAAATCGGAAGGAAAGAAAAATTAAAGAATTTAGCCTAGTTTTCCTGTCATTTCCTTTCTTTTCCTTCCTTAAATGAAACTCGGGAACACGACATGTTTTATTTTCCTTTCTTTTCCTTCCTTAAATGAAACTCTGGAACACAAAATATTTTTACTTTCTTTTTGTTTCCTTTCCTTTCCTTCCGTTAATAAACTCTGGAACACAGTGTTAAGGTAAACTAGTGAATTTAAATGTTTGCCTTGCTGCAAAGACGCGATTGAAATTCCATCCGTATTGGTATTGTTTCATTACGGTACTGGCACATGCTATAAAATACATAAGAGAAAACCCGAAAATAAAGAGCATCGATTTGATTTGTTAAAGAAAACAAACCCAAAAAGCGGCCAACTATATTGTTATTGTAAAGCCATAGAAAAAAGAAGGGAAAACAGGCTCCCTTGATTCAAACTCAGGACAATTGCTTCAAGTTAAAGCAGTGATACCATCACGCCATAAACCCACTTGTGTTTTGTATCAATATCGATTTTATTTATACTAAAAAACAAATGGTAAAAAAAATGTTAGTGGATGTCACGTGACATTTACTAATTAGTTCCGCCTTCAAATGTAATCAATCCCAGTCTAGAGTAGTTTAAAATTCCCTTGTTTTATATGGAAGTTAATACGAGAGGAAAAGTATGGACTTTAATTCATTTCTATACGTATACTTAAATCTCCTAATTTATATAGTTTAACAATATTTTTTAGTATTTATTTCTAATAAAAATGACAATTATTAAATGTTTAATTAATCTCTTAGCCTTACATAATTTATTAGAAAAACATTTTTAACTACTTGTAACCATAATTGATTAATTGATCTTGCTGAGTGGTAGTTGTCATTATATAACCAAAGAATTTACATCGGAGTTTTGTCTTCTTCTTATTCACATGATTCAACGACACACATCATACACTCTTAGACTTAGGTAGCACTTGGTATGCATGAATATGATGCGAAATAGAATGGATCATTATGAGGAAGGAACTGAACAAAAAAAGGTAATTTGGTTGGCTAAAGAAGTTAAATAAGCTATTACACAATGATTCACATTTCAACTAAACACTCCAAAATTATTTCATTCTTCCCCTGTTTTTTTTCTTCTAATTCCGTTCCCTCTCTCACCTTTCACCCTTCATCACCACCACCACCCTCCCACCGCCACCCACTACCACCCCGCCACTCATCAACGATTTTATACCTTCGTCTTTTCCTACCTACCAAGAAACACAAACTAACGATTCATTCAATTCCCACATGATAATCAACCAAGACAATTGAATGATAATGATATATTCATTCCTTTTTCAATTCCTTTATCTCTGCATTCCATTACCCACCCTAGCACAATTTTAACTGGCCAAGCACATTTGTAATGCTGAAGAATAGATTTGGAAAGCAGCAAAAACATTTAAGCTACTTTCCAAAATAATGTATCAATAATAATAATTACTTGTTAATATGTGCCACATAGCTTCAAGCAATAACAAGTTAAAGGTTAATGTGATACCAAATTAAACCAAATTACAAAATAAATGTTGTTTACAAAATCAACTCGAGTTGGCAATATCAATTTCTACTTGTTTAAGGTTAACATCGCTTTCAATGGCAACAAAGCGAAAGTACCTTGTTGTTTGTTGACCCAAGTCGCATGAATACATTAGCTAAATGTGTGAAAAAAACATATAATTGTTGATTTATGCTCATCTACACATTTTGAATGTTATGTTGCTTCTACTTACATTTATGATACAAACAAAATCCGATCCTCAGTAGTTATGATGTATGTGGGGATTATATTAAGCACCACCCACTCCGGTTCCTTGACACACATCACAAACCGAATGACCATGGCCTTCACAATACGGACATTTTGTGTCTTCACCTACCCATTCCAAAAACTGCACCAAAACTCAACATTACGACCCCTAAAACCACACCTAAGTAGGCAAGCTATATGAATAGAAGCAAACTTTACACTTTTTTCCCAAGTTTAACCGACATTAAATTAGGTATGAAATAGAAACCAACTTATATTTTATTACTGATTTTAGCAGATTTTTTATAACTGGATGTCGCAACCTGATCTTCTAAAAATTGCTGATGTGACATAATGACATCTTCTTAATTACTTTAGCGTATATAACTCACGTTACATCTAATAATACCCCTTTAAAATACATATTTTTCTAGAGATCATGTTTCAAACATGCCAATAGCACGCCTTTTTATTGGTAAAGTTAAAGAAAATGAGGTTGTTTCTCTTTCATACAGTTTGCCTATAATTTATTAGTAGAGAATGAAGCTTTCAAGGTATATACTAACCTGTGGCTCTATGTTTGGCTCACCCGTTCCGTCACATTCTGCAACAAAATAGTTTGTTAGATGGTAAAAAAAAAAAAAAAATGTTCACTCACATTAGTTAGCAAGTGTTTGGATTAGGAGTGTCCGAATAGCTTATGCAGATGATGTTATTCTGTCTTTTGTTTGAAGTTTGAACTTATTTCTCTTCTCTTGAACTTATCTTGCATATGTATATGGTGAACTTAATTTGTTTTGCCACCTCTACATGTAATGTTTAGTCAAAAGGTTGTTTAGAGAGTACCCGCACCTAAGCACAATAACCGGCCTTCCCCACGACATGTAATGCACTTCGTCGTCACAGCACCTTTGTTATTCGGTTGACTTTGACTACTTTTGTTTTTCAGCCTCGAGGAGTCTTCATATCTGTTTTCTCCAAGAAGGAAGACTCGATTATCGGACACCACATTTTCTGGAACTTCTTTCACAATTTTCAAAGGAACTTCTGGTGTTTGCGCTATAGAATTTGCAGCAACTCCATTTGCACCCTTCTAGAACAACCAAAAACATTACATTAGCCATTATGGTAGGTGGCAATTCTGACCCAAGTTTAACCTCTAATGCGTTAAGCTAAAAGATTTAAAAGGCGTTTGGAATTGCGTTTTGAGACGATTATTGGATTAATGCTTTTACAAAACAGAAATAATTAGTAATATTGTTTGACAAACCAACTGAAAAAGTGATTATGTGTGCTTTATTAGACAGAAAAAAACAAAATCTTGAAGAAGCAGGATGAGACATGCTTTTTGAAAACACTGATTTGTAAAAAGAAGATCTGTTTTACAAACGGGTTAAAAGTAATCCACAATGTATTTAAATGTATTAAACCTTCTGAATCGCTCTAATATAAAAAGTTGTTGTAACGATATACTTACTTGTTAGGTAAATATATGTAATGCAGAACTATTTATAAGTTAAAAAAAAGAAACAAAAAGTGTTTTGTAGGTCAGCCTAACCAAACACGAACTGTTTTGACCTGTAATACATAAGCCCGTTTTGACCCGTAACCCAAGCTACCCATTTTGCACCACTAGGATTTCAAAATTCTGGTACTATCAAGTTTCAAGATTTCCACCTACCTTGAAGCCAGACGTCCGGTCTTGTTGGTCTATAAGTAATCTTTCCAAAAGCTCTGCTGTCACTATTCCGGTTCCGGGCACACCTATGGAAGACTTGCAAGCAAGCACAAATCACACAAGTAAACTAGTGCACTAATAGAAAGTAACACTAGGAGAGTATAAAAAATATATATCTTCTAAAGTTGAGTTTTTAATATCCTATTTGGTGCCATTTCTGATATAGAAAATGAAATTAGTAGCTCACCTGCCATGTTTTTACAGCTCTTTCTGTGCCACTTGAGAAGCTAGCAAACTCCTCGTCTTCCTCGCCACAATAAAATCCTAGTTTTAGCAATGCCTCCTATAAACAGATTAACAGGCAAAATAATCAGACAAGGAGATTTTGACAATTTCAGGATTTAAGATGCAAATAACCCGAATCAGATGAGTAATTTGAATAAGCAACAACTCCCAAATTTCTTAATTCACCCTCAAATGAACACATAATCTGATAATCATAAGCAGTTTGCTTCTATCCAAACACTCACTCAAATATGCTAATCAAAACAGTTTTGCTACATATACAGTACTCCTGGATTGATGATTATCTTGGATTATTGTTAAGAATTAAAATGGTAAATGAGAGCAACCAAACCTGCAACATTTGAACCTGATCACCTTCTGATCCTGCCCTCAATGTTATCTTCTTAATGTTTACCTCCTTATCCTTCTTCACCTCCTCCTCTTCAACCCTAATCACCTCCTTTACCACCACCTCTTCAACCTCCTCTACGGCGGCTTCAGCCTTCACAACCACCTCTTCAGCATCCTCAATGGCCTCAATCACCAAGGGTGCAGCACTAGAACCACTCTCCGCGATCTGACTCACCTCTTTCTTCAGCACATGCAACAACTTTGCAACGTTCGGAACTGAATTATTATCCCTGAGCTCCTCAATTTGAAGTTTGAGAGCCTTGATTTCATTCAATAGAGTTTCCCTCTCAGCCTCCCACCGCCGCTCCTCCCTCATCCACCGTTGCTCCTCCCGCAACCACCGCTGTTCTTCCCGGAGCCATCTGCTCTCTTCCCGTTCGTATTCCGAACTATTTTTGTTGAAAGTGAAGCAAATGTGAGATTTTGGTGTGCGTTTGGTGTAATTCGGGAAACTGAAGGTATTAAGATCGCGTTCTGAAGGAATTCTGGATGATTTATGGCATGTAGGAAGAGGATTAAAGCTCAAGGGAAGAGAAGAAGAAGACATGACCTTGGAGATAACAGGAGAATCGCGGGCTAAAAGAATGGAGGTTTGGATTGATTGATTGCAGATTTTTTAGATATTTTGGCCATCGCTTTAAACCACACCACGGATGGATATACCATCTTTGGATGGGATAGAAGCTAACGTGCACCAAATGCGATTTTACTAGAGTGGAGATATTTGTATCTATATCTATCTATACTTTTTAATAAAAGATTAAAAATTGATAGACTAGAAAATTGATAGACTAGATTCGATTATGGCCAATGATGATTGCATTTAATCAATTCCAAGTAATAAGACGGAGTTGGAGAAAATCGTCTCGTCAGTCTACCTTGTAGTGATTACTCGGCGAGTACTCAGCCTCCGAGACCTCGTTTTACAACTTTGCCCTCTCTCACACGTACTTACAGGTGGGCCTGTGGGCTCGTCACTTTTTCTCTCTGAGAACCAAAGGTGTTGGTTGTTTTTGCAGACATAAACTGTCTGCAAGCTGATTTTATTTGTTTTCATGTCTGCAACTGAAGATATGGTCTGAAGCTCTTCAAGCTGAAAATATAAGAATGTTTGTTTTTTATAAGTTAATGTAATTATCTTATATGGGGAAGGTTCATTTGAGAAGAAATTTAATGTGAGAAGAAAAAAAGAAATGACATATTAGTAAAATGCTATTTCATTTATAACTCATATCATTATTTTTTCTCTCTTTAATTAATTAGTCAACTAATCATTAATTATCCTACATATAATCTACAAAACCTACACATATCAAAATTTTCCTACATATACCCTACACATTATACAATTTTATCCTACACAGTCGAAACTTATCCTACACGCATCGAAATATATCCTACACAACTCGTAATTTACCCTACACAACTCGTAATTTATTCTACACTTTAAATTAAATTGTTTTTTAATTTGGAAAAGGTATATGTTTTGAAAAAGAGTTACAAATTTAATTTAGCTAGTTATTGTCAATGAATACGATTACGAAGCGATCAAGGAAGGGTTTGCACACTCGATTCATTAAATCCATGAAGAATGCAGGAGCGTTTGTCAAACCAAAAGGCATGACAACGAACTCGTAATGACCATAGCGGGTTCGAAAAGCGGTTTTGGGAATATCCTCCTCTTGAATGCGTAACTGGTGATAGCCTGAGCGCAGATCGATCTTGGAAAAACACGTAGCACCTTGTAACTGATCAAACAAATCATCGATTCGAGGCAAGGGATAGCGATTCTTGATTGTCAGCTTATTCAGCTCCCTATAATCGATGCACATCCGGAACGAACCATCCTTCTTTTTTACGAAAAGGACAGGCGCGCCCCATGGAGAGGTGCTAGGGCGAATAAAGACTTTATCAAGTAGTTCCTGGAGCTGACTCGAGAGTTCGCGCATTTCGGAAGGAGCGAGACGATAAGGCGCTTTAGCAACAGGGTTTGCTCCAGGAATGAGGTCGATACGAAAGTCGATATCATGAGCGGGCGACTAACCGGGTAGATCATCGGGGAAAACGTTGGGAAATTCACAAACAACAGGAACGTCTTTCACCTCTGGATTTCCATTCTTTTCCTTCTCCGCTACTACGATGTGTACCAAGAAAGCTTGGTATTCCTTGCGGAGATACTTGCTAGCCTGGACACACGACATGAGTTGGAGTTTCTTCGACGCGACTTCGCCGTAAACACACAATTGATCACCATTAGCGAGCAAAAATCGAATCATCTTATCGAAACAAACAACTTCAGCATGATTTTCACGAAGAAAATCCATGCATACTATTACGTCAAAACTACCGAGCTGCATCGGAATAAGATCGATAGGAAAGATGTGATTGTTGAGTTCGAGAGTACAATCACGTAGAATAGAATTGACGGCGACGGTTCTTCCGGTGGCAACTTCAACATCGAACGTCGAGGGGAGATGAGCGCGCTTACGATTTAGGAGCTTTTCGAATTCGAATGATACAAAACAGTTATCTGCTCCAGTATCAAACAATCACGTACCATATATACCATTCACAAGGAACGTACCATTGACCACATTGTTATCGACTTGAGCCTGGCGGGCGTTAATGTTGAAAGCACGTCCGCGGGCTGCTAGTTGTTGCTGCTGTTGCTGGGGCTGCTGTTGTTATGGCTCTTGCTTGACCACTCGGTTTGGGCACATGTTGGCGAAGTGGTTGGGATCACCACACGCGTAGCAAGCTCTAGCATTGACCGCGGGTGCATGAGCCGCTTGATGGCCATCAGGAGCAGTAAGTAGAGCTTGTTGAGCAGGAGCTTGACCTTGTGTTGGAGCTGGGGTTTGACGTGGACTTGTACGGCAGTTGGCGGTGAAGTGGCCGTACATGTTGCAATGCGCACAGTATCTACAAGCGATTCCCACTGGATGGTGATAGGTACAAGTAGGGCAAGCCGAGTGAGGACCAGTATACGCACGCTTTGTCGGCGGTGCGTTGGTAACCGGTGCCGCTACTTGGCGGTGTTGAGGTTGCTGTGGTGCAGGAACTGATTAGAGCGGGGCAGCAGTGGTTACAGCACAGTTCTTGTTGCTGGAACTACTGTTTTTCTTTCTCTTGCGTCTCGAGAGCTTGGATGACTGAGGAGCGGCGGCGGTTTCAGCGGTTGAAGCAGTGGTAGCTGGATGCAGATTCTTGGGAGCTTTATCCTAGAAACCAGACTTGACTCGTTTGTCGTTGATCTCAGCAGCGAGTAGAAAAGTTTCCTCGATCATCGTCGTCTTTGCGGCTTGAACGAAATCAGCCACGCAGTCCGGAAGAGAACGGATATACCTTTTGATGGTGATTTCGGACGTAGTCACTTGGCTCGGACAGATTATACTCAACTGCTTGAAGCGCGCAGTCAAACCAGCGCTGTCACCGTCTTTCTGCTTAATGTGCCAGAATTCATCCTCCAACTTTTGGCGCTCATGGGGAGGGCAGAACTCTTGCATCATCACGTCCTTCAACTCGTCCCGTGTTAGCCCATAAGCTGCATCATTGCCGCATTTGTTTCTTTCGGCCGTCCACCAATCCAGCGCTCAGGATTGGAAGACGCCAGTTGCGTTCAGAGTGCGGAGATTGTCAGGACAACCACTCTGGCGCAGGGTGACTTCGATAGAATCAAACCATTGGAACATGGCCGTAGGCCCATCTTCGCCGGTAAACTCTTTCGGGCCACAGGCTTTGAACTGCTTGAAGCTGAAAGCAACTTTAGGAGCATCAGTCCTGGATTCTTCAGAAGATTTGCTAGCGTTTTCAATCAACTCGCTAACAATCTGGGGAATAACCTTCGCCATTTGCTTAGCAACGAGGGCGGCGATGCGTTTGTCATCATGATTGCGGCGAGCAGAGCGCGAGTGAAACGATCCAAATGAAGACATTGTATGCAACAGACAGCGCCATAGGATTCAAAACGCTATTCGATTATTCCTAGCATAGTCTAGCGATTCACCATAAAGCTCAGGACCACATCCATTCATAAATTCACATAAGCACATAATCACAGAATCACGTAAACACGTAGGCCACAGAAGCACGTAAACACGTAAGCACATAGTCACGTAAGCACAAAAGCACATAAGGCAGTCAGAATATAGAAACCATGTATATGTTGCACGTATTCACCTATCATTCAAAGTTTGCGCGTTCAAGAATAGCAATATGCGATTAGCGAGTACACAGCGAGTAGTATAGCATAAGCGAGTAACATAACATGCGATCATCCACGAGTAGCAACGATTTGTTAACATTTTGAGATAGATGTGCAGTGCGAGTGGTGCGTGTTGATTAAAGCGAGAAGCGAAAAGCGTGTAAATCACCAAAATCGAAACATGTAATCTCATAAAATACATACAATCCACATAAAATCGATAAATCACAGAGTTGGCAGTAGCAAATCCAGAATCGAAACACATAAAATTCGAGGATAGATTGTCTCGGCTAGATAGACGTTGACTATCCAAAGTGATTCGACTATTCACAAGGACTTTAAGTGCACACTTTGGCCTTCGGGACTGTGCCCTCACTTCGATTCGAGCGATCGGCACGCATCCTTCCAGTTACAGCGTGACCCAAGTCGTTGGAGTCCGTCGAGGATTTGGTGAGAGTTTTGTAAAACCAAATTAGAGAGTAGAACGAATCATCAAGGTTCGGGTTTCACCCCTAACTTAGCGACTACATTCCTGTTTGTGTGAGGAAATCACGAGATAGATAAGGAGATATGCGTCGAAGTATGGATTTCACTCCTGATTCAACGCAATTTCTCCTGTTTATAGCAAAAATAGCAATTCGAACGAGTAATCTGGTCGAGAGTTTGCGGTTTTCACACCTAATCTTAACCAGATCATTCGTTTGTGTGTGTAATCAGCCTTAGGAAAGGCTGATCTTGCGCAGAACTGTAGTATGCGATATTCGCGCAAGTGTGTAGTGTACAGCAAGTTCGAGCAAGAAATAGCGAGTAAGCTCGTACAAAAACCCCTACTGGGCATGTACAAGTCGGCCTGTTGGTACTTAGACTATAGACTAGGTCGTTTCTAAGACATCGACCCGGACTAGGTCGAGTCTTGCCTAATTCCCTATAGTTATGGCTCTGATACCAATCTGTCACACCCCGACCGATGACGGAAACATCGGGGCATGGCACTGAGCGAAACAGATTGTCAAGAGAAATTCCATAACGACTAAATTACCAAATAGTTAATATTATGTCCCATACCATAACCCATTAAGTAATCTAATTATTACAGACTTAGATATTCTCAAAACAAACATGTTCCGACAACTCAGATTCAAATAAAATTAAATTGTCTTTGTTTCTAGACTCTCTATCCTACTTGATTCCACAAAAGCAGGTAAGCAACATCATATGCATTCAAACACCTGTCACATATGTTATAGTAGAGGTCAATACACATAGTGTAAATGTGAGCATACAAGTTTGATATAGCATAATAGAGTTCGAAATCGTTTACGCATAACCAGCATGTACAACGTATAATGTGAAGCATGTAAGTTATCGACAAAGATCCTATCAAT
Source organism: Helianthus tuberosus (assembly GCA_030545235.1). Taxonomy (NCBI): domain Eukaryota; kingdom Viridiplantae; phylum Streptophyta; class Magnoliopsida; order Asterales; family Asteraceae; genus Helianthus; species Helianthus tuberosus. The sequence continues at coordinate 9,792 of JARYGA010027126.1, forward strand.
ACCAATGACTGCAAGTTGACTGCGAGTAGCGAGTGCGCATCACATGTTCACCACTGCGAACACGTGAAGTATTGTCCTTAACAACCCCTGACTGAACAGGTGTTGAGTCCAAACTATAGTACTATCGTTGCTAAGGCAGGTAGACAGCGATCAATGTGTAAACATAACAAACAGGCATTCATCGGGTCACGTATAACATGCATTAACGGTCAGCGTATAAATAGTGTTTGCGTTGTGTGTTCGATGTGATTTAGAATAAGTAACGTATGTAACACCCAAAAGTGCATAAAGCAAAAGGGGATCAAGTATACTCACAGATTGTGTTTAACAAGTAAACACTCTCTTGGATTGAAGGGAGCGCTGAAAGAGATTAGCCTGTACAGTTAACGATAGCATAAACGATGAGCAGCGTGTAAAACGGTGTGATTAACGGTACTTTGCACCAAGTGTCGGATGGTAATCCGATCGGATGACAATCCGATCGGATGGCCAGTCGATCAGATGTCAATCCGTTCGGATGGTCATCCGATCGGATGGCCATTCGATTGGATTGACATCTTGTTTGGTAAGGATGTGTTTGTGTATAATGGTTTGTCCTTTGAAGTTTTCGTTGTAGTATTTTGAAAATAGAGAAGTATATCTGCCCTTCAGGTCGGTCGATCGGACGGCGGTTCGATCGGACGGCTATCCGATTGGCGAGGCTTCTCAGTTGAGAACAAGTTCACAGTAGGACGGTCACTCGATCGGATGGCTATCCGATTGGGAGGCAATCCGTTAATTACTGATGATCTTTAAAAATTGAAAATGATTAAGTGTCGAAGTTCCAAACGTCACACGATCGGATGGTCGTTCGATCGGATGGCATTCCGATCGGACGGTAATCCGTTTGACGTTCAGAACCTTGAAAAAAGAGTTTAAGTGTGAAACCAAGTGCAAGTCGATCGGATGGCTGTGCGATCGGACGGCTGTCCGATCGGACAGCAGTCCGTCCCAACGACCTGATTGTCTTCGTCATTTGATTGTTTTGAAAGTTTTATAGTTTGAACGAGACGTTATGATAACTTGTTTAAACAACAGAAACCTCATCTCGACCCAAGTGACCCGATCGAACAGGAATCACCCTAGTTCGACCAGTTCACAGTTCGAGACGGTTGTTCATGTTCAAACCCGAAAGCAGTAGTCTCTTGGATAGAATTCAGATCTTGAACTAAAACATCACTAAGAATGAGTAGAAGATCAGAACGAGCTCCGATTCTATTGGTTTTGAGTGTAAAAGAGTTGAAAGAAAGTTGGAAAACCTTCTTTCAATCCTTTTAACCATGAATATGTGTAGATCTATGCGAAAACATTGATTATTCATGTGGAAATCCTTCAGATCTAAGTTTTTCTTGATGGAATGAAGCCAAACCTTGAAGTTCATAAGAACTCAATGATGACATCACCCTAGAACACCTCAAATCAGGTGATTTCATGGTTAAAAGTTAAGATTCAAAGGTGAAAATGATGAAGAAGTGTGTGTAGATCATAGAAGTACAAGATTTAGTTTGAAAACTTACAAGAATTGAAAGAAATCGAGAGAAATGAGTGCTTGAGTGCGGTTGGTCGAACAAGGAGCTGTCACATCACAAATGATGTGACAGGTGGGTATTTATAGGGTTTCCCAAAAAGGAAAGTGGTGAAGTGTCGGGCCGATCGGGTGGCAATCCGATCGGGTGGTAGTCCGATCGGGTGGCAACTCAATCGGATGACAATCTGATCAGATGGTAATCCGATCAGATGGCCACTCAATCGGTTGGCCACTCGATCCTGGTGTCCAGCGCGACGAGTTTTGTTGTTTCGATTCGCGTGTTGAGCGTTGCGATGTGATTCGAGTGAGCGATGCGATAGTACTACCCATTAGTTACACAAATAACATAACTACTATATCTAACATACAATCACTATAATGAACTTGCGTTTAGCGTTTGCGATAGATTTGCGATTGCGATTTTTGATTAACACCTCAACATAAACATAACATGCACAAGTAACACATAATTAGCACACACACATAAAACAATATCCAGAACACATAATTCGAGTTGCGATGCGGTAGCGATAAGCGATAAGTCGATTAAACATGCGATTAATATGCGATTAAACCTCGATTATTAATAGATACTTCACATAATACAACTAAAGTGATTAAATAAATAGATTCGATTACAAGTCAAAGAAGTCAAAACAGTGGTTGAGCAATGAGTGACAGATCGCAATTAGCAATCTTTTCTTCCTTTGACTTCAATCTTGACTTTGACTTTGACTTTCGAAACACGGGGTGTTACACCACTATCTTCTATTAAATATAAACACCAATGAAATATAAACATTCAAGAACTTTAACACCAATATTTTGTATGTATCAAGAAGCAAAATGTGGTCTAAAAGGGCTAACAAACGAGAAGCAAAAAAAAAAAAAGCTAAATCAATAAACAAAAATTAGGTCTAAGAAGCAAAAAACAAGTACCTGGTCAGAGGAGAAGAGGGAGGTCGTCGGACGGCGAGGAGAAGAAGGAGGTCGCTGGAAAACTGGTCGGAGGAGGATGAGGAGGAGCGACGGCGTCTGGGAGGGGCGATGTGGGAGTAGCTAATGTTTTAAGCGTATACGAGGGATGAGTATATTAGGGTTTTTGTGAAGATGTTTTAAGAAGGGGGTCCATCGCTTATTTTTTAATATGAAAAAAGCTGAGTTCGGATCTTTAAAAAAAACAAACAGTCTTCAAAGGTAACGTCTGCGCGCCTACAGACATCAGCTCCCTTGAAGATGTTTGAAAAAAACAAACACCTCCTAAGTTTCTAGTATATATTTTGGTGGGGGAAGAAGCGAAGGCTTGAGCAATCTTGCTTATTAGTTCTAGAGCGGTATCAATATGGCGTCTAACTTCTTTCATGTTTCACATAAAACCCTATTTTCATTATATTGGGTGTTAATTGTGTAGATTGGGTTAGCCAATTAATTTTGTTTTAAATAAATAAAATTGAAAAGACATTATTATTATTATTATTATTATTATTTCTATATAAATTATAAGATGATGAATAGTGACTTTTCTATCCTTTAGTCTATTTCGTCATTTAGCGTAAACTTTCACTCGCAACCCATATAGTTTAGTTATTATAAATTTTTTTTACTTTAACCAAATTACTTTTTGTAACAACCCTTAAAAAAGGTCCCACAACACTTCATAATCAAAACCCCGAGCGCGTACGACGAGAACCAGCACAAAAAACGAGAAAACTAAGTTTTGGTAATCATAGCGTGACGTGATGAGATCCTTATGGATCGCCGCGTAGCGCGGCGAGTCCAGATTCACCCGGAGACTCGTGTCGCCACGTAGCGCCACGTGGCAAGCCTACGTTGTGACCCTGCATACCTAAAACCCTAGCCACCTCGCCGCGTGCCGCGACGGTGACTCTTGTGTCCGTTGCGTGACGCGACGACTTCAGATTTTTTAACTTTTCATTTTCTTTGCTATGACGAGTGTGTCGAAAGTTTTTTGTAGTTTATTTTTTTTAGCGAACGCGCTGATACTCTTTTGGACATATTTTTTTTAACTTTTATTTTTCCTTACTATAACAAGCGCACCAAAATTGGCCGAGTTTCTACCTTTTTCTTTTTCGTTTACCGTTTTTTACCTTTGTTATTTACTATATTGTTTTATCTTTTCTTATTATTTATGTTCAGAGCCGAGTTACGACGCAAATAGCATAACACATTTAGATATAATTTTATTTAATTTTACAAATTTACTTATTGGTTGTCATGGTGTGCTATACGTTCTGACTTTTAACTGCGGATCTGCGCAACGCGCGAGTAACTACGACTCTAGTTATAATAAAACAGATTAGTGCCTAATCTATTATCTTTTAATAATTCTTCACTTTTATTGTTTTAGTCTGTTGCAAATAACTATATACATTCTGAAAAAAGCATTCATATTATTAGTATTCTACATATTCTAAATAAATACAATGATTTTTTCTATTATATTTGTTGAGAAATGTTATTGTATAAGAGGAAAAAATTGTATGAAGTGTAGGAGACAAGTTTGGCTCTTGCTTTGCAAGATCAGTGGTTGAGATTAAGTGGTCCCCAAATATAGAATTCACATCACTAAAAATAAGGGAAACAAGTGGGGAAAATGGTAAAATAGGAAAATCAAATATTGTTACTCATAAACACGCTTCCCCTTGATTTTCAAACGGCTATAATTTTTTCATATGTTAATATTTTTTTATAAAAATTACACTGTATTAACAAGCTTTTCATTCTCTTTAATTCGAGCAACATATTGCTATATTTTTCGTTAAAAAAATTTGCAGAATTTGAAATACCCATTACGTGATTTTAAATACCTAGTAAGTGACTAGTGATTTTGAATACCCATTACGTGGCTACTTAATTTCATTATAGTATTTTAAGTGAAACCCCATAAGTGATAACGTAACAATAGTTGATTATGTATTATTACGTGACTACATGATTTTAAATACCCATTTTGTGATTTCATTATAGTATTTTCGTGAAACTCTACTGAGTGATTACGTAAAAACAAAACACGTAATACATAATCTATTATATATAATAAATTAAAGTTATTTGGTCCACGTGGCAGTAGATTAGGGCATCGTTTTTTCCCTTTTCCCGCCCAACAGTACCACTTTCCTTTATTCTCACATTTTAACAAACCCTACTTCATTCTTCTTCTTCACCTTTCCATACCAGATCCACTTTCTTTCTTTCTTCTCCTTCTTCAGATTTTCATCTCCTCAACAACGTCCGGCAGATGTTACTTCTATTGGATACATATGCGTTTGAAACCCTAAATCATGTACCGTCGAGTAGTTGAAGAACAGAATAATCATGTAAGATATATTTTCTCATTTAGAAATTTTATTTGGTTTTATCTATTTTCTCATACTGAACACGATGAACCCTTTTGTACCCTCAGAAGAAGAAGAAGCTCTCCTAGGGTTTCTTATCGTACACAATGAACCCTTTTGTACAAGCTCCTGTTAATCGGTGACACTGGTATGTTGTAATAATGTTTTTATTATTGTGTATATATATATATATATATATATATATATATATATATATATATGAATAACTTTTTGTAGCTTTTGATTTTTGTCTTTTATTTGTTATTGTTTATTCAGATGCTTGCTTTGTTGTATCATGTGATTACGAGTAGATTGATTTTGATATGTTTGTAGTTTTTGTTTTTTCACAATCTGTTTAGTTGATTTATTCACCCATGTTAGTAATGTTGGATGCACCTATGTTTCTTGATCCTCTGTTTTTCACCATCTGTTTGTTGATTAGAAGTAACCTATGTCGGATCGTTGTTGAGGAGTTGGAAATGTGAAAGATAAGGATAAGGACGGTAAATTCATTGTTGGATTGTTTATGTAGTTAACTAAATTGAGTAGCTTTACTACTCAATTACAGAGAAGTTTTTGAGATTGTTTTCACACTTTATTATTTTTGCAGCAAGTTCTACTTGATTATTCATGTGGCAACTTTATATTTGCAGGCTTGTGAATTAAGGTTGGTTGTTACTTAATTTGTGTTTACTTTAATGATTTTCAGTTTCATGATGTCATTGTTTAGAAACTGATTTTGTTTTCAGGTTTGTTTATAGGTCATACCAGCCCAAAAGTTTAGGCTTCATCACTCTTTGTTATTCGGTATGGTACTTAATCTTGCAACAGTTTTACTTTGTTTTTTAAGAAAGTGTTGTTGTCATGGACATCGAGGTGATTTCACATGCCTCCAAGTTGTATTTTTGGTGTAGAGCAATTGCATAAAAACTAACATGTGACTTTTTTGAGTAATAATATGCTTAAATCTCTTCTTTTGCCATATAATTGTTGCGTCATCTTCTTCCTTCTTCATTGCACAACACCACGGTAACCTCAATTGGTCTGATTTATTTTTTGGTATTTGTAACATTTTGATTTACTGTTTATTGATGCATTAATTCATTTGTAATCACTTGCAGATCACCCATCATCTTAATTTGAGCAATTAAACGGAGTTTTCTTAAACAGCACCGTAAGTTTCGTTCACTAATCCATGCATTGTTAATTCCACATGTTTTTTTTTATTCTTAATCGTCGATTCTGTTTTAGGTACACTTTTTGCTGTTAGTTCCATGTGTTTTCTTTTTCAGATTAGTTGTTGCTATATATATATAAAATGGAATACCTAATATTTCAAGTATAATCACGTATTAAGGATAAATTATATACAAATATTAGTCAAACCAACCTATAATAACAACATAATGTCGTATATTAGAGATTTAACCACGTAATAAGCCATAAACAATCAAGTTCTTAGGGTGGAGGGAGTGGTCACCCCTTGGTTAGTGTTTAAACCATTTTCTAGCCAATAATGTAATGTCATGTCAAGTCCCCACTCCACTCCACATTTTGCACTCAATTACTAGCAATGTGATGGGTTTTTCACATGTTTATCAAAGTATTTTATCCATATAAAATAAAAACGCAGCGGAAAATATTATTTAAAACATGTTACTTTACAAGATTTAAAACCATTTTAAATGCAAAACCCAATCCCGGATCCATATACGAACATGCATGCTATCAAAAATTAAAACACAACCATAGAGTGTTTCAAGAATACTACCTTCCATGGAGTAAAGGATATGAAGAAGATGATGCTTCTTGAATGGTAGTCTTCAAGTGTAGAATACCTCAAGCTTGTATACCTGTAACATTCCTAATTTTATCATATAAATTATAGGTATGGTTAAATTTATTAACCATTAGTAACTAGTAAATAGTTTATTTTTTTAATAATAAAATTATTCAACGCAAATAGTTTTAAACACTATTTTATATAGTTGGTTGAAATAAATAATTGGCCTGTATATGAGTCACCTTTCTAAAATAAAATAAAAGTATATAAAAACTTATATTATTAGACGGGTAGATTACGGGTAAGTTAAATGTTAGAAATATGAAGTACCTAGACGGACCTAGTGACCAACAAGTAAATTGGTCGATTAGGATGCAAGATGTATAAATGAACATTCAAAATAATCAAGTATTAATATGAGTATACAAACTATTATAGCCTAACAATATTTATAATATACTTTAAATTAAAAGAAAGATTAAATATTAGTAATAGTATTCATAATAAAAAATGATCACATGTACGTTGAGTTAATATTTTGTAATGGTAATTGGAATTTAGCATTATTATATTATAATGTATAATAAATTAAGATATGGAGAAACTAGATAAGAATGAAATGCACAGCTCATGTTTCCAAGTTACTATTAAAACCACCACCTTTCGGTTATTACTGTTTTAAACTGGCACCTCCCAGTTAAATATCAATTCTATGCCATCTGTACTAGATTCATATTATTATATGATATATGGATAGATTACTCCGCAAGAATATGTACAAAAGCTTTGATATAAATAGAAGGATGAAGGCAAAACATTCAGTTGTTCAAAGTTTCTTTTTCTTATATCTACCCTTTGTCGACCATCTCTTTCTCTCACTCTCTATATATATATTTATTATTTACCTCATAATAATAATAATAAAGCCCTGCCCCGTTTTTTAACTCCCGATCACCGCTACCCTTTCTGATTGATCTGAGCCCATAACGCATGTCAGGGCTCCGCCCGACTAAGTTCGTTGGGGTTCTGTCTCGGGACATCGGGATAAGATTGAATCAGGGGTACTATACTTAAATTACAAATATATATTTTTATTTCTACCAAACACACACTAGCTCTAATTCTGCTACGATACAGGGTATTAACTTAATCGCTATTACGATTCATTTCCGACCGATCAATATATCCAATGGATGTTTAAGTGCCGCCCACACTAGGGTTATACTTTATCGTTCGTCATTAATTTGACGGATCATCATTAATTCGATGGATGAAGTATTGCACTTTGTCGTTCATTGTGAGAATTTGATCCCGTGAGTTATCGTAATTATTGTATTAAGTTACCTACCTAGTTCGTATGCACTAGGTTACAAGGCAAAATCAATAGGCTAAGCCCTGCCTGTATAAATCTGCAATATATCAAGGCTTATCTGTAGACTAAATTCTGTCCGTATGAATCTGCATGATTATCTGTGAGTCATTCTCTTTTTATCAAAATGCTTTATAAATTCTTAAATGTTTTCAAAGTTATAATTACGGGGATTAAGTCTTTGTAATCACCAAGTTACAGCCGGTATGTGGGGTTTTGTATACATTACTTGATAATCGTCACCATTGGGGCAGCCAATGGGGGATATGACCATAGCCACAGACACCATTGGACGAATGGGCCAATGGGTTGAGTGACAAGTACCGTGGGTAGTTGGTTTGATATCAGAAACATTGTAATCGCTCTTAATACTGTAAATTATAACAAATGTGTCATTTTAGTAAATAGAATGATTCACTCAGTATTTCCCGCTGACAAAACCTTTTTCAAACATGTTTCAGGTAATTACAGTAGAGATGGATACGGCACTGAAAGGCATCACGAAGTGGCTTATTTTATTAATTAAATCAAATTAAGAAATATTGTTTTATGTAATAAAATTTATCTTTATTAAAGCTACCATTGTAAAACATGGGTTCATCCCATCTATTTAAATAAATAAAATCCGGTGTTTTCTAAACTCTGATATTTTCCTAACTCACGGTCCTGATGAAATTTCCGCTGCAACGTTTTTTAAAATTAATCACCGGTACCACTGGGCTGTTCGCGACTTCCGATTCCGTCCAGGGTGGGTCGGGGGTTCGTGACAGAAGGTGGTATCAGAGCCAACTCAAAGAGCCACTGCTTCAAGCCTTTAAGTGTTGTAATAATAATACCTAAATAAAAGAGTTAGGAGATTGATAGTAATTGGTATCACACATGATAGCATTTAGACTTGAACTTAAGAAAAGATGCCTTAGTATAAGCTTCGAGATAAGCTAAGTACTGGTGTAAATAAAGTATGATGGATTTTGATATACCATAAGAATGGTAATTAAAATATTGCAAGATATGATAAATAAGAAAGAATTAATAGTAATTATTGCTTATTGATATTACTTGGGCTAGAATAAGATATTTTACGGGAAATACAATTTTCTTTGGTTCTGGATAAAAGCCCTAATAAAAGAGTCACTTTTGAAAAGATACTATTTATGGGAAATAGAAAATTTTCTCCGACAAGACTGGGTATGGTGTAGCAGACTCTCCAGTTTGTCCGGATATAATGAGATTACCGCTCCGGCGCGAATCGGATAAGACGGGGTATATAATATGTCAAACAAATGACAAAATTTCCCTAAATAGTATCTTGACCAAATATTTGACTGGTTTTTGAAAATATGAATCTGTTAAATGCATTGACTTTATGAAGGGTATGTGAAATATATGATTATATAGATAGTTATATCTATAAAGAATTCCAAAAGTCAAATAGGAATAAAGCACAAGTATCTGTGTCTAGATTTCTTTATCAGGAATTTCTTTTCCGATACCAAACATTATTTCGTTTAATCATCTGTCTCGTAGCTCGTGTGATAAAATAAACAATGGAAACCCTTTAAGATAAAACGCCATCAAAAGAATTTCTAACGCGTTACCATAAACTATTAACGCAAGTAAGAAGCATGTAAAGTTGTGATAATATACAAGAAAACACATGAAAATTTAATTATAGGTCCACAGAAGATGAAGTATATTCCACACAATTTCCAAGGCAAGACCTTTGAAAAATATAATTAGATATAATAACACCTATGTGGATCCCGTCAGTAGAAGAACTAATAGCACTGGGCCACGTGATCCTACAAATAACATGAATCTCGCTGAGGTACTTTGAAACAAAATTTCACAACAATCGGTGCACAGTCTAATCAGAGTCATAATTATTAGCACTACAAAAGAAGTCACATACTTTATAATTTCCCTATTTCATTTATTCGACATTCCCTAGTAATGTCATTTAGCAACGGTTATCACACGAAAATCCAAATAAAATTCTTAAATTTCTTTTGTAAAATTCTGACCTCGGTGAATAGACTTTTTGCATTGCTACTCTCCTTAATGGTCATCATACCATGAGAATTTTTCATAGTAACGAATATTGATTTATTTCATTTCTTAATAAATCCACATATTACACATGCATTGTTGGTTGCGCATATGGTTCGATTAACTTATGAAACCTACTGGAAGACTTCATTCCAATTTGTTGTTTATCCAAACTCAAATATCATTTCGCTATACTCACTATATACCGCAGTAATGCAAAACAATGACCCTTTTATATTGAGTCAATAAATTTCTTGAGAAACTCATTTTTCTTTGGCATACATGATTTTGTTGTAACCATGTCCGAACTTTCTTATTACATGAACTCGTCGTGATTAAACCAAGTTCAATTGCTTGAACTTGTTCGCATTACATATTCATTTCAAATTCCCATATGATGGATTTAAAGCTATCATATTCTCCAACAAACACTTCAATTCTCTAGAACTATAAAATGCTTATTTGGTCTTCGACTTCACTAAATCATTTCTTTGATCACGATCACCTTGTACTAACGTTTTCATAAATTTAAAACTTGCACTAATCTCATTTATAGATATATCATATACGGATATTTATAAAAGTTATCTTAACACAAATCATGTATTAAGATAATGATATACAAATTCTTGTCATATTTTAAATGTATCTCTTAAATGATTTTTACAACATCAATCTAGCCTTTCGTGATAAATTATTATTTTAACATCTTCAATCGAAAAAAAAAACATTATATAAAATTTATTTTATATATGGAAACTTACATAAGTAATTACCTACTAGTCAACATAAGGAGGATAAGTGGGTGACTTATAATAAGAAGTATAGAATTTATTGTACATGTGTTTATATTTAACCAAAATAGAAATTTTCACAAACTAGGCACTTAGCTCGGTTGGTTAGATGCGCGAAAGGGTGTGGCCTAGACCCAGGTTCGATCCTGGGGACGGCCAGTTTCACCATTTTTATTAGAAATTTTTTTTTCCATTTAAGTGTATGTTTAGTTATGTAATACTAATATCAGTTTTATTATTAGTAAGAAAATATTAAATAATAATAGTGTTAGTATTATTTTAAAATACTAAGGTTATTGTCAAAGGCAGATATTGGGTAACCTAGCCTTAGTTAGGCATGGACTGGCCACCTATGCTTAAACAAGGCAGCACTAACCAATATCTAACCATGATAATGACTAGTTAAGGTATATAAATTAAGTCATCATACTTATTTAGCAAATTTAAAAAAAAAAAAAAAAATTTCTTATGAAACGTAGACTCCATATCTATATTGAATTTTATCACATAAATATATCTTCATATATTCATAAAAATCGATATATATAATCCTATATAAATTTTCTTTATAAAAATATTTGATATAAAGTATATTTTTCTCTATATATATAAATATATATATATTTTTATATATAAGAAAGATTATTTATAACTGCTAAATTATACTATGATAACTATATATATATATAAGAAAAATCGAATATACAGTATAATATATGTGAATATACAGTATAAATCATGTATATGTATATCATATCAAAATTTATACATAAAGGTGATCGGAAATTTAAAATACTAAATAAGAGTTTAACATATCTAAATATAGTTATAACAATATTATAGGATTTCGCGAACATCTAGACGTAATCTATTATATCACGATCATCACTTAAGATACGAACTCTAAAATAAAGATACACTAACTTTATTGTCTTTTGGTGTATCCCTGCAATTCACTCATCTCAACACTTTGATTTTCTCATATCATAAATATTTAACAAATTATTTTTCATGCTTTTATTTTGAACCTATCAATTCTAAGTCTTCCTCAGTTGCCAATCCAAGTAAGCCTTCTTTTGACAAAGAATTTTATTGATTTTAAAAGTCCATCACATTCATTTTAAATATATATCTTTTGGCTTGAACCTAGTCACTTTTGAAAATTTTATCATTCATTTGCTATCGATTTCTTGAACTAGTTTAGTTAAACCATTGAGTCCAATTTATTATACAACTTATATTCACAAAATTAAATATTTTGATTCTGTGTCATCTACCCTAATATTATTTTATTGACTAACATATGACATACGTCTAAAAGAAATATCGTAACCCAAATCTCGAGGACGAGATTTAAAACAAGGTGGGGAGAATGTAACATTCCTAATTTTATCATATAAATTATAGGTATGGTTAAATTTATTAACCATTAGTAACTAGTAAATAGTTTATTTTTTTAATAATAAAATTATTCAACGCAAATAGTTTTAAACACTATTTTATATAGTTGGTTGAAATAAATAATTGGCCTGTATATGAGTCACCTTTCTAAAATAAAATAAAAGTATATAAAAACTTATATTATTAGACGGGTAGATTACGGGTAAGTTAAATGTTAGAAATATGAAGTACCTAGACGGACCTAGTGACCAACAAGTAAATTGGTCGATTAGGATGCAAGATGTATAAATGAACATTCAAAATAATCAAGTATTAATATGAGTATACAAACTATTATAGCCTAACAATATTTATAATATACTTTAAATTAAAAGAAAGATTAAATATTAGTAATAGTATTCATAATAAAAAATGATCACATGTACGTTGAGTTAATATTTTGTAATGGTAATTGGAATTTAGCATTATTATATTATAATGTATAATAAATTAAGATATGGAGAAACTAGATAAGAATGAAATGCACAGCTCATGTTTCCAAGTTACTATTAAAACCACCACCTTTCGGTTATTACTGTTTTAAACTGGCACCTCCCAGTTAAATATCAATTCTATGCCATCTGTACTAGATTCATATTATTATATGATATATGGATAGATTACTCCGCAAGAATATGTACAAAAGCTTTGATATAAATAGAAGGATGAAGGCAAAACATTCAGTTGTTCAAAGTTTCTTTTTCTTATATCTACCCTTTGTCGACCATCTCTTTCTCTCACTCTCTATATATATATTTATTATTTACCTCATAATAATAATAATAAAGCCCTGCCCCGTTTTTTAACTCCCGATCACCGCTACCCTTTCTGATTGATCTGAGCCCATAACGCATGTCAGGGCTCCGCCCGACTAAGTTCGTTGGGGTTCTGTCTCGGGACATCGGGATAAGATTGAATCAGGGGTACTATACTTAAATTACAAATATATATTTTTATTTCTACCAAACACACACTAGCTCTAATTCTGCTACGATACAGGGTATTAACTTAATCGCTATTACGATTCATTTCCGACCGATCAATATATCCAATGGATGTTTAAGTGCCGCCCACACTAGGGTTATACTTTATCGTTCGTCATTAATTTGACGGATCATCATTAATTCGATGGATGAAGTATTGCACTTTGTCGTTCATTGTGAGAATTTGATCCCGTGAGTTATCGTAATTATTGTATTAAGTTACCTACCTAGTTCGTATGCACTAGGTTACAAGGCAAAATCAATAGGCTAAGCCCTGCCTGTATAAATCTGCAATATATCAAGGCTTATCTGTAGACTAAATTCTGTCCGTATGAATCTGCATGATTATCTGTGAGTCATTCTCTTTTTATCAAAATGCTTTATAAATTCTTAAATGTTTTCAAAGTTATAATTACGGGGATTAAGTCTTTGTAATCACCAAGTTACAGCCGGTATGTGGGGTTTTGTATACATTACTTGATAATCGTCACCATTGGGGCAGCCAATGGGGGATATGACCATAGCCACAGACACCATTGGACGAATGGGCCAATGGGTTGAGTGACAAGTACCGTGGGTAGTTGGTTTGATATCAGAAACATTGTAATCGCTCTTAATACTGTAAATTATAACAAATGTGTCATTTTAGTAAATAGAATGATTCACTCAGTATTTCCCGCTGACAAAACCTTTTTCAAACATGTTTCAGGTAATTACAGTAGAGATGGATACGGCACTGAAAGGCATCACGAAGTGGCTTATTTTATTAATTAAATCAAATTAAGAAATATTGTTTTATGTAATAAAATTTATCTTTATTAAAGCTACCATTGTAAAACATGGGTTCATCCCATCTATTTAAATAAATAAAATCCGGTGTTTTCTAAACTCTGATATTTTCCTAACTCACGGTCCTGATGAAATTTCCGCTGCAACGTTTTTTAAAATTAATCACCGGTACCACTGGGCTGTTCGCGACTTCCGATTCCGTCCAGGGTGGGTCGGGGGTTCGTGACAGAAGGTGGTATCAGAGCCAACTCAAAGAGCCACTGCTTCAAGCCTTTAAGTGTTGTAATAATAATACCTAAATAAAAGAGTTAGGAGATTGATAGTAATTGGTATCACACATGATAGCATTTAGACTTGAACTTAAGAAAAGATGCCTTAGTATAAGCTTCGAGATAAGCTAAGTACTGGTGTAAATAAAGTATGATGGATTTTGATATACCATAAGAATGGTAATTAAAATATTGCAAGATATGATAAATAAGAAAGAATTAATAGTAATTATTGCTTATTGATATTACTTGGGCTAGAATAAGATATTTTACGGGAAATACAATTTTCTTTGGTTCTGGATAAAAGCCCTAATAAAAGAGTCACTTTTGAAAAGATACTATTTATGGGAAATAGAAAATTTTCTCCGACAAGACTGGGTATGGTGTAGCAGACTCTCCAGTTTGTCCGGATATAATGAGATTACCGCTCCGGCGCGAATCGGATAAGACGGGGTATATAATATGTCAAACAAATGACAAAATTTCCCTAAATAGTATCTTGACCAAATATTTGACTGGTTTTTGAAAATATGAATCTGTTAAATGCATTGACTTTATGAAGGGTATGTGAAATATATGATTATATAGATAGTTATATCTATAAAGAATTCCAAAAGTCAAATAGGAATAAAGCACAAGTATCTGTGTCTAGATTTCTTTATCAGGAATTTCTTTTCCGATACCAAACATTATTTCGTTTAATCATCTGTCTCGTAGCTCGTGTGATAAAATAAACAATGGAAACCCTTTAAGATAAAACGCCATCAAAAGAATTTCTAACGCGTTACCATAAACTATTAACGCAAGTAAGAAGCATGTAAAGTTGTGATAATATACAAGAAAACACATGAAAATTTAATTATAGGTCCACAGAAGATGAAGTATATTCCACACAATTTCCAAGGCAAGACCTTTGAAAAATATAATTAGATATAATAACACCTATGTGGATCCCGTCAGTAGAAGAACTAATAGCACTGGGCCACGTGATCCTACAAATAACATGAATCTCGCTGAGGTACTTTGAAACAAAATTTCACAACAATCGGTGCACAGTCTAATCAGAGTCATAATTATTAGCACTACAAAAGAAGTCACATACTTTATAATTTCCCTATTTCATTTATTCGACATTCCCTAGTAATGTCATTTAGCAACGGTTATCACACGAAAATCCAAATAAAATTCTTAAATTTCTTTTGTAAAATTCTGACCTCGGTGAATAGACTTTTTGCATTGCTACTCTCCTTAATGGTCATCATACCATGAGAATTTTTCATAGTAACGAATATTGATTTATTTCATTTCTTAATAAATCCACATATTACACATGCATTGTTGGTTGCGCATATGGTTCGATTAACTTATGAAACCTACTGGAAGACTTCATTCCAATTTGTTGTTTATCCAAACTCAAATATCATTTCGCTATACTCACTATATACCGCAGTAATGCAAAACAATGACCCTTTTATATTGAGTCAATAAATTTCTTGAGAAACTCATTTTTCTTTGGCATACATGATTTTGTTGTAACCATGTCCGAACTTTCTTATTACATGAACTCGTCGTGATTAAACCAAGTTCAATTGCTTGAACTTGTTCGCATTACATATTCATTTCAAATTCCCATATGATGGATTTAAAGCTATCATATTCTCCAACAAACACTTCAATTCTCTAGAACTATAAAATGCTTATTTGGTCTTCGACTTCACTAAATCATTTCTTTGATCACGATCACCTTGTACTAACGTTTTCATAAATTTAAAACTTGCACTAATCTCATTTATAGATATATCATATACGGATATTTATAAAAGTTATCTTAACACAAATCATGTATTAAGATAATGATATACAAACTCTTGTCATATTTTAAATGTATCTCTTAAATGATTTTTACAACATCAATCTAGCCTTTCGTGATAAATTATTATTTTAACATCTTCAATCGAAAAAAAAAACATTATATAAAATTTATTTTATATATGGAAACTTACATAAGTAATTACCTACTAGTCAACATAAGGAGGATAAGTGGGTGACTTATAATAAGAAGTATAGAATTTATTGTACATGTGTTTATATTTAACCAAAATAGAAATTTTCACAAACTAGGCACTTAGCTCGGTTGGTTAGATGCGCGAAAGGGTGTGGCCTAGACCCGGGTTCGATCCTGGGGACGGCCAGTTTCACCATTTTTATTAGAAATTTTTTTTTCCATTTAAGTGTATGTTTAGTTATGTAATACTAATATCAGTTTTATTATTAGTAAGAAAATATTAAATAATAATAGTGTTAGTATTATTTTAAAATACTAAGGTTATTGTCAAAGGCAGATATTGGGTAACCTAGCCTTAGTTAGGCATGGACTGGCCACCTATGCTTAAACAAGGCAGCACTAACCAATATCTAACCATGATAATGACTAGTTAAGGTATATAAATTAAGTCATCATACTTATTTAGCAAATTTAAAAAAAAAAAAAAAAAAATTTCTTATGAAACGTAGACTCCATATCTATATTGAATTTTATCACATAAATATATCTTCATATATTCATAAAAATCGATATATATAATCCTATATAAATTTTCTTTATAAAAATATTTGATATAAAGTATATTTTTCTCTATATATATAAATATATATATATTTTTATATATAAGAAAGATTATTTATAACTGCTAAATTATACTATGATAACTATATATATATATAAGAAAAATCGAATATACAGTATAATATATGTGAATATACAGTATAAATCATGTATATGTATATCATATCAAAATTTATACATAAAGGTGATCGGAAATTTAAAATACTAAATAAGAGTTTAACATATCTAAATATAGTTATAACAATATTATAGGATTTCGCGAACATCTAGACGTAATCTATTATATCACGATCATCACTTAAGATACGAACTCTAAAATAAAGATACACTAACTTTATTGTCTTTTGGTGTATCCCTGCAATTCACTCATCTCAACACTTTGATTTTCTCATATCATAAATATTTAACAAATTATTTTTCATGCTTTTATTTTGAACCTATCAATTCTAAGTCTTCCTCAGTTGCCAATCCAAGTAAGCCTTCTTTTGACAAAGAATTTTATTGATTTTAAAAGTCCATCACATTCATTTTAAATATATATCTTTTGGCTTGAACCTAGTCACTTTTGAAAATTTTATCATTCATTTGCTATCGATTTCTTGAACTAGTTTAGTTAAACCATTGAGTCCAATTTATTATACAACTTATATTCACAAAATTAAATATTTTGATTCTGTGTCATCTACCCTAATATTATTTTATTGACTAACATATGACATACGTCTAAAAGAAATATCGTAACCCAAATCTCGAGGACGAGATTTAAAACAAGGTGGGGAGAATGTAACATTCCTAATTTTATCATATAAATTATAGGTATGGTTAAATTTATTAACCATTAGTAACTAGTAAATAGTTTATTTTTTTAATAATAAAATTATTCAACGCAAATAGTTTTAAACACTATTTTATATAGTTGGTTGAAATAAATAATTGGCCTGTATATGAGTCACCTTTCTAAAATAAAATAAAAGTATATAAAAACTTATATTATTAGACGGGTAGATTACGGGTAAGTTAAATGTTAGAAATATGAAGTACCTAGACGGACCTAGTGACCAACAAGTAAATTGGTCGATTAGGATGCAAGATGTATAAATGAACATTCAAAATAATCAAGTATTAATATGAGTATACAAACTATTATAGCCTAACAATATTTATAATATACTTTAAATTAAAAGAAAGATTAAATATTAGTAATAGTATTCATAATAAAAAATGATCACATGTACGTTGAGTTAATATTTTGTAATGGTAATTGGAATTTAGCATTATTATATTATAATGTATAATAAATTAAGATATGGAGAAACTAGATAAGAATGAAATGCACAGCTCATGTTTCCAAGTTACTATTAAAACCACCACCTTTCGGTTATTACTGTTTTAAACTGGCACCTCCCAGTTAAATATCAATTCTATGCCATCTGTACTAGATTCATATTATTATATGATATATGGATAGATTACTCCGCAAGAATATGTACAAAAGCTTTGATATAAATAGAAGGATGAAGGCAAAACATTCAGTTGTTCAAAGTTTCTTTTTCTTATATCTACCCTTTGTCGACCATCTCTTTCTCTCACTCTCTATATATATATATTTATTATTTACCTCATAATAATAATAATAAAGCCCTGCCCCGTTTTTTAACTCCCGATCACCGCTACCCTTTCTGATTGATCTGAGCCCATAACGCATGTCAGGGCTCCGCCCGACTAAGTTCGTTGGGGTTCTGTCTCGGGACATCGGGATAAGATTGAATCAGGGGTACTATACTTAAATTACAAATATATATTTTTATTTCTACCAAACACACACTAGCTCTAATTCTGCTACGATACAGGGTATTAACTTAATCGCTATTACGATTCATTTCCGACCGATCAATATATCCAATGGATGTTTAAGTGCCGCCCACACTAGGGTTATACTTTATCGTTCGTCATTAATTTGACGGATCATCATTAATTCGATGGATGAAGTATTGCACTTTGTCGTTCATTGTGAGAATTTGATCCCGTGAGTTATCGTAATTATTGTATTAAGTTACCTACCTAGTTCGTATGCACTAGGTTACAAGGCAAAATCAATAGGCTAAGCCCTGCCTGTATAAATCTGCAATATATCAAGGCTTATCTGTAGACTAAATTCTGTCCGTATGAATCTGCATGATTATCTGTGAGTCATTCTCTTTTTATCAAAATGCTTTATAAATTCTTAAATGTTTTCAAAGTTATAATTACGGGGATTAAGTCTTTGTAATCACCAAGTTACAGCCGGTATGTGGGGTTTTGTATACATTACTTGATAATCGTCACCATTGGGGCAGCCAATGGGGGATATGACCATAGCCACAGACACCATTGGACGAATGGGCCAATGGGTTGAGTGACAAGTACCGTGGGTAGTTGGTTTGATATCAGAAACATTGTAATCGCTCTTAATACTGTAAATTATAACAAATGTGTCATTTTAGTAAATAGAATGATTCACTCAGTATTTCCCGCTGACAAAACCTTTTTCAAACATGTTTCAGGTAATTACAGTAGAGATGGATACGGCACTGAAAGGCATCACGAAGTGGCTTATTTTATTAATTAAATCAAATTAAGAAATATTGTTTTATGTAATAAAATTTATCTTTATTAAAGCTACCATTGTAAAACATGGGTTCATCCCATCTATTTAAATAAATAAAATCCGGTGTTTTCTAAACTCTGATATTTTCCTAACTCACGGTCCTGATGAAATTTCCGCTGCAACGTTTTTTAAAATTAATCACCGGTACCACTGGGCTGTTCGCGACTTCCGATTCCGTCCAGGGTGGGTCGGGGGTTCGTGACAATACCCCAAGCCTTCCAACAAACACCTTATGTTTAGCTAGGATTTACACTTATGAACTCACTTGAAAAATCCCCTCTTGGAATCAACCCTTGGCCGAAAATGAGAGGACATTTTTAGAGAGTTCTTGCACTTGAAAATGATCTCTTGAAAAAACCTTAATGGATGCCACACCTTGGCCGATTTTTAGAGAAGCTTTTCTCTAGTGTTTTTCAAGTTCATTCAAGTCTTCTAATCTTTTTGTCATACAAAAATGGTTATATAAAATGAGAGAATATTGCCACCCATTTTGACCAATCAAGAGCCATCTAGACATGCATAATACATGTATTCCTATTGGACCAAAATTGCTTGGGAAGACCACCCAATCAAAACCCATGCAAATATGACAATTTGAATGCAAGGCTATTGGACCATTATGGTCTTGGGAAGAGGGGGGGCGGCCCACATGGGTATTAATAAAAAAAATTCAAATTTCTTTTATTAATTATTTAAGTCTCATATATATATATATATATATATATATATATATATATATATATTATAACTTTTATAAAATATAACATCATATGTTATAAGACTTACACTACTTTTATTATGTTATTTAACCCATTAAATAACAAAATAAAATATTCTCTCAAAATAAATTATCCATATAATTTATTAGTTTGTCAAGTGCAATTTTTTAGAAAACCAATTTCTAAATAGTATAAGTGTTTATATTTATTTGTATGATCATATCATAAATAAATATTATAAGTGTTTGTCTAGCTTGTATTTGGGTATGACTCAACTTGGATCATAACGTACTAGCCACATCAATTTAATATGTGTCTTGAGCATACAAAGTCCAACACAATGGTCAAACATATGGAGAGTGGTAAACAATTTAAAAAAAAAATGATTGGTTGAAATGAGTTGGGGCCCACCATTCACCCTCTCTCTCACACCATTCTCTTCTTCACCGAGTCGGTGAGAAGTCACCGCCCCTACCACCTCTCTCCCACTCACCGCTCCCCGTTTGAACCCCGGCACCACATCACCACTCGGTGAACTCAAGTCCCCGCCCCACTCCCCGCATGCATACCGTCCACCCTTATTATTGAATTTGTAATCACGTAATAAGCATAATTGTATTAACATCTATTATAACAAATCATATTGAATGTGTAATCACGTAATGAATTTACATTGAATGCGTAATGATTTATGTTGAATGTGTAATCACGTAAAGGGTATTCAAAAATCACGTAGTCATGTACCGGGTATTCAAAATCACGTAATGGGTACTGAGGGTATGTTTGGCATAGAGCTTTTAGGAGCTTATAGTTTTAAGCTTTTAAGAAAAAGCTCATACTCAATAAAAAGTCTTGTTTGGTTGAAGGAGATTTAAGCTTTTAGGTTAGAAGCCTGAAGCTTTTGGTTGAACGCTCATACAAGTAGCGTTTAGAATGAGCTACAAGCTTTTATGGAAAAAATGACTATTTTAACCTCTAAAGATAATAAACTTTTTAGTTATGTCCATTTTGGTCATTTTATACATTTTATTAAAAGCTCCAGCTACTCTGCTAAACACCTAAATATATCTAAAAAGCTACGGCCACCATCCTCCAGATTCCAGCCATTAGCTAGCTACTTTTGCCAAACATACCCATTATTTACTATGGGTATGTTTGGCAAATGTAGCCGTTGGCTGGTGGTTAGAAGCTGGTGGCTGGAAGCTGTTAGCTGGTAGCTGTAACTTTTTAGATATATTTGGTGTTATTGACAGAGTAGTTGGAGCTTTTAATAAAATGTATAAAATGGATATAACTAAAAATTTAAGGAAGAAACTAGTTGAAAGGATAAAAGACCATCATACCATTCCCACCTTAAATTGAGCAAAACAAATGTTTGGTCATGATTCTCTCCTACACTTCGTACAAAATTTTTCTCTTGTACATGAACTCTTATCTATATTTGTATAACGGTGTTAAAATATTTTTTCATGCCTTTTATATATACACACATTTATTATTGCGCATTGCTTAAAAAACCTTCGGTATTTTGGTGTCTTGCGACTAGGCTCCGAGCAAGGCCTTTACGCCTTATGTGTGTCTTCCGTTTTTGACAACATGGGTTTTCAAATATCTTTAATTGGATAAGTAGACATTGGTTTTGCCTAAACCAATATGACCCGACTTGTTTTAACCTGACCAATATGTGCCCCTGTCAAAAAAAATTCTGAACTCGTTACTAACTACATGTCCAATTGAATCGTTTACCATAGAGGTAGAACCCTCAATATACACAGGGAAAAAAACTAGAAACTCTAGAAAAACACTAACTTGTGCTTGTTGGCTAAAGACAAACAAATCCTAAAAATACAATACTAAGAGCATTTATAATGGGTTCATTATCCTTATAATTACACTAAAAATTACTAATTTTTATTTCTTTTTTTAGACCGTGGGGTATGGTGGGGCTTGGGTTGGGCATTTGGTGACACGTGTAAAGGGAGCCAGCCCACTGCCAGGTTACGTGTCCGCGGGGTATGGCGGGGCGTGGGTTGGGTGCACCGCGTGGCATAAATGTTTAAAAAAAAATACAAAAAATTTATAAAAAATCACACAACATTTATAAAAAAACCTACAACTTCATTAAAATTTTAAAAATTACATAATCCTAAAAATTAAATAATTTCTAAAAATTACAAAATAAAAAAACCTAGAGCGTTAAAAAAATTTCAAAAAGGTCGATCTTGTCGAACGCCTTGTTTTCCTTGCGTCGAAACTCTATGTTCGCCACCGCCACCCGGTCCTCGTGGCTTAACTCGCCACCGGGAACCGTTTCGTAGTAAGCCTTGAAACGCTCGAGCTTGGGCCGTAGCTCGCGCCATTTATGTTGGCACGCGTTGAGGTTGTGGCGGTCGTTACCGACGTTATGTCGGTAGGCCGCGAATGCTTCCGCCCAATATTTTGTTTGGCCCGGTGGCCGCCCCTTCATAGCGTCGACGACGCTAGTTACGAGTGCCATTTCTTCTTGACGGGTCCAGGATGCCATAGTGGTGTTGGGTTCGTGGGATGGGGGGACCAGCGGGGTAGCGGGTTCAAGACAGTGGGTGTAGCCGGTGGGGTTTTGGTTCGTGGGATGGGGGACCGGTGGGGTTGGGGTTGCAATATATAGGGCCTTTGGGGACCCGGGTGGCGGTTATAGAAGATGGGGGGATGGGGGGACCAGTTTGAATTTTAAATTTCAAAATTTTAAAACAACCGCCTGACGTGGCGGGGTGACCCAATGAGAATAAGCCAGCTCGCTTCGCCATACCGCCCCACGCCCGGCTTGAAAGCCAAGCCCCAAGGGGCCACGCCACAACCCAAGTCCACCCCGGGTGGTGACTTGGGCGTTTTCCCCCAACCCACGCCCAAACTCCCGCCCCATACCCCACGGCCTTAACATTAATGCTATTTGGCACGGTTTTAAGCACCTGCCGCAATGCTGGAGCTTAAACTAGTTTTAGGGAACTAATAGGTCTAATATCCAAGCCACTTACGAAGACTAATTTATTTAAGCAGCCTGTGTCAAATTGTCAATCTACTAGATGAATTTGAAATAGAGTGTGAAAAAAATGGAGTTGGTCTTTTATTTTTATAATAAAAAAATGGTGTACCTATTGGCACACCCTTTTCACTATATACACACACCTAAAAAAGGTGTTTTTTGTCTTTATATGCACACCCTGCAGTGTCGAACTGTGGCCAAAACATTGCGTTTTGGTCCGGTTAATCAGAAAAAGACTGACGGGTCTGTTGACCGGACCAAAACGCCGAGCTTTGGCCGCGTTTTGGTCCTGTCAACCAGACAAAAGACTGACACCCGGTCTGGTTGACAGGACCAAAACGCTGCCAAAGCTCGGCGTTTTAGTCCGGTTAACAGGCCCGTCAGACACCCGTCAGTCTTTGTCTGGTTAACCGGACCAAAACTCCGCGTTTTGGCCACAGTTCGACATTGCAAGATGTGCATACAAGGACAAAACCACATTTTTGGGTGACTATCTACACAGTAGATAGTTTGGCCCTAAAAAAATAAGTAAAAAGCAGCAATCACAATCTACATCAGGGTAAAGAATAAAGATGCAAGTCTTGTCCATGTGTCAGAGATTTTACCAACTGAATTCACCCAGTAAAAATTTGAGGTGCATCAAGACTAGGGCTGTAAACGAACCGAACGAACACGAACAAGACCTTGTTCATGTTCGTTTGTTAAAAAATATATGTGTTTGCGAACCGTTCACGAACACTTATCGAACGGGATTTTATGTTTGTGTTCGTTTGTTAAAGAAATGAACTTGTTCGTGTTCGTTTGTGTTTGTTTGTTAATTTTAGGCAACGAACATTGACGAACACAAATGAGCACAAACTAATGTTCATGAACACAAATGGAAATAAACGAACACAAACAATCGTTCATGAACATAACATATAATACACTGACAGTTATTAAATATTTAATTTGTTAGACTTTTGATATATTTAAATAAATATAAAAACTAAAAATACTAATGAACTATCAAACACAAGCGAACACGTTACCGAACGTTCACGAACATAAACGAACGAACGCGACATCTGTTCATGTTTGTTCATTTAACTAAACGAACGAAATTTCTTGTTCGTGTTCGTTTGTTTAATAAACGAACGAACACAAACGAACTTCCCGCCGAACGGTTCACGAACTGTTCGCCAAACGTTTGGTTCGTTTACAGCCCTAATCAAGACTTTGTAGATATGGAAAAACAAGTGTTTATCAATATATTTTTTAATTATATTATAATAATGAAAAAGATTAATCATTTTTTGAATAAAAACTATGGGATTTTTACCTTTACGTGATGGTTTGGTTCATTCATTTCAATACCGTAAGGTACCAACACTAAGTATGGCAACCAAAAAGAAAAACCCAAAATGAATACCGATACCCGTTTCGATTAGTAGTTATATCTGTATGGTACGGGTATGATATCAGTGCTCGATATAGCAACCCAAAGAGATATGCCACGAGGATATCGACATGTATTTTAAATCGATCGAAAATCATATACTCCTTGTAGAACGACTCTATTTTTTATATGTATACTAGAAGCTGATTTTCTACCAAATCATCATATGTCATTCTATTGACTTTTTCACTGATCCTAGAGAAGGGAATGTATCTATATCGGTAATAATGTTGTTCAAACGATACGAGTTAAGTTTATTATGGTATGGGTACCGTTATTGACACTCGTTATAGCTTACAATACAAGAAAAATACTATATTGTGAATACAACTTCGTATTTAGTGAAATTAATGGATTCTTTTGTGGTTGGTTGGTTAGCTCATAAGGTCGTAATTTAACCAACGACATTATTGATTCGTGGTTACTAGATGGTACTGGCTGGTGTGATTTGCTTTATAAAACTTTAGTAAAAACCCAGTACTAGCTCTTAATAATATAGTACAAGTTTGTGTAAGCTTTATGTTGGCAAAAGAAACAAGACACGTTTAAACAAGATAACTGAACAAGCAATATGAACCTTAATAAAGCTGATGATTATTTTACTATAAATATAAAAAGCAAATAAAAAGCCGGTTCTTGCTCAAAAAAATTAAAAAAAATAATAATAACAACAATAATAATAATATAGTTTTTGTGTATATTCTAATTTATCAAAGTTTTTTTCTAATAAGCAAGTAGAGTTCCATAAGCAAATGGTCATTCAAAATTAAGTTTAAAATCAAAGTCCTAATCATATTTAACTAGTAAGGGTAAGTAGGGTATCGAACCACAAAGAATCAATGGAGAATGTTGTTTATGAAGATGTTAATTACACTAGACATTAATGTAAATTGAGATTTGAATTTGATTGTTGATTGTGAAGGTTAAACCGGAACCGAAAAAGATTGAGAAAACAATATATAGAATGTTGTTTATGAAGATGTTAATTACACTAGACATTAATGGATCACACCCGAGTTTTAAATTTGCAAAACTGATTGTTTGACCGTAGTTTGCCGGTTGGAAACTAGATAGACATAGCTTGTTGGAATACTTGAATTGATAGATATTTCAAACCAATTATCATATTGTGATAATTAACGATGTTAAACGTTTGTTGGAATACTTGAATGGATAAATAGTTTCAAACCAATTACCATATTGTGATAATTAACAATGTTAAACTGAATATGTTTGTTATGGACTAATACCATTACAAGGTATGGGACTTGTCCTATATCGGTTGTATTGGCAACTGATGTGGGGTTTATATACCAAATGGGCCATCTCACCCACCAGACCAATCTTGGGTTGAGTTATCTCGTTTGGTATGTAACATTCGTATCAGAGCCATAACTCGGAGTGGTGGCCTGGAGAGAGTCAGCCGTGGCCAACGTGGCCGTGACCAATGAGGCTCGGAGTGGTGGCCAGGAAAGAGCCAACTGTTTGTCCCACATTGATTATATGGGCAACTTATGAAAGAACGATCAACAATGACAAATATCTTTGAATAATAGTAAGATATAATATATACATTATTTGATAACCTTCACCATTAGAAAGTTAGCCAATGAGTGATATGACCACCGTCACATCGGAACTGCCATCATGTGACAAATACTGATTGAGTTTTTAGTAGATATAAACAATATAATCTCCCTTGATACTGTAAAATATAACAATGTGTCTTTTTATAAATTAGAATGAACTCGACAGTATTTCTTATTGATAAAATGTATTCAAACGCGTTTCAGATAATTTGCTGTAAAGATAATAAAAGCCAGTTATGGAGCACTGAAGGCTTAAATAAAGTGGCTATAAATACCTGAATAAAAGAAGAAATGTATGTTTTATTTATTAGTGTTTATCCCTATAAAAATATTTAAATGAAATACGGGTTTTAACCCACTTAGTTAATATTAAAAATTTGGTGTTTTACAAACTCTGAATTTATTTCCTAACTACGATTCTGATGAAAAAAATTTCCGCTGCATATTTAATAAACATCGGTACCACTTGACTGGTTCACGGCTCCCGCTCCTAAGGTGGGTCGGGGGTTGTGACAGTGCCACTTTCTCATTTTTCAGCATTCAATGTTTCAAACACCAAACTTTGAGTATTGATAGGTCATTCATCTTAGCTCCGTTTTGGACGCGGTTTAGTTCGTTGCGAAGCTATTCCAAGATAGAACACAAACCCACAAATAAATATATAAAAACCCCTCAGATTCTTATATTTATTTCTAGTTCAAAAATAGGAAAAATGCATTTCCTCTAATTGTGAAAATTGTTACTTTCACAAAATTTCCAACAAATAACAATAATAACTAGTCAATAACCCCCCCCGCGTTGCGGGGATGTGGTGTAAAATCATTGCAGAGAGGCGGCGTAAAACAATTGCAAGTAGCAATCGAACGACGATCAACATAATATAAAAATAAGAATTCTAACACTAAGTGACTCATGTAACGTGACACATAGTCGAAGTAGAATTTATATGACACATATTAGAAAATCGAGGGGGTAAAAAAACATGATGGATTAAATGTGACTTCTAAACACCGTACTAAGTAGCCACAAAATGACGATCATATCCGAGAAAAAGCCTAAAGAAAAATAATAAAAAACTAAAGTCATTTTAACTTTTGTGGAAAAGTTATAAAAATCTAAAGTTTTATAATGAAAAACATTAAAGTTCACAAAAAATAAAAATAAATAACAAATCCGTAAAAGACAAAATAGACATTATTCCTCATATATGTTATGGATTAATACATATATATGAATCATCTGACCATGAGTTAACAATGTTCAGTTTTGTTAGATTTGCTTTGTGATTTTATAAAAAATTAATTGCTAGGGAACAAAAAGTTGTGGGTTTAGCCGGGAATGTTGTCGGAGAAGGGGTGGTTATTTGGCCGTGAACATAGCTCCAAAGGGGTGACAATTTGGCTTTGTTGTGTTGGTGGTTGGCGGGAGTTAACAAAGATAGGTAGAGTGTGGGTATTAATTTATATTTATTAAGACTAGTAGGGTGCCCGCGCGATGCGGCGGGGACGACACTTTGGATTGCGGCACTCGTTGCTGGTAGTTTTCTTATTTGTATATGATAACACTAGGTTAATGCCCGCGTAATACGCGGGCTTTCACCAAAACCATATTATTTACTTTGAATACAAATGTTGTGTACAAATACATACATTGGAAGAAAAAAACAGAAAAATATTCAAATGCCGGAAAAAACTTCCTTGTAGACTACATTTGTTGTTTTACTCGTTACATTCCCATCTTTGTCTAGTATAAGCAACTTCACACCGGCTCTGCTTTTAACTCTTGATAACGCAACATAAAGTTGACCATGTGAGAAAACTGGATATTTCAAATACAATCCAACCCTTGATAGAGATTGTCCTTGACTTTTATTTATAGTCATTGCAAAACATACATTTATCGGGAATTGTCGTCGTTGAAACTTGATAGGAATTCTTTTATCCGACGGTGTCAAACTGATTCGTGGAATAAACGTTCTGGTCCCTATGTTTCCGCCAGATATAATCTCAGCCTCTATAACACGTTTATAAAGTTTAGTAATCCGTAGTCTCGTACCGTTGCATAAACCATTTTGTTGATCAATATTACGAAGTAACATTACAGGTACACCAACTTTAAGGACTAATCGATGATTACGCGTATGAGAAATAACCAAATGTCAAAACTTCAAAAATGATGAAGGTCGTCAGAGAGTTTTCTGATTTAGAGTTGTAGAAATTTTTTTTTGTTTCTTGGAATGTGTATTATGAATAATAAGAGGGATTTTATAATGGTGAATATATTGTAAAAAAAGGAAAGTTTATAATTTTAAAACAAAAATCGGTTATAACTATAACAAAGGAAATAATTTAAATTCAAATTATTTGAAAGATATTTCTATAATTGCCGAATTTTTTTTAAAAAAAGTAAAAAATTTCGGTTATAAAACTTAAAAAAGGAAACAAAATCATACCAATTTAAGTGTTTCCTAAATTTTAAAAGAATTGGGGGTTTCCAAAAATAAATAAATTATAACTTTTAAATAAATGGATTTCCGAAAATATACTTATAATTCGTATATAATAATGATACAAAACCTTTATGGCCTTGTGATAAAGGTTTAAAAATTTCTAATTTAAAAAACATAAACAAATGTTTTTAGGGACATTTTATACATGAAACAAAATAAAACAAAGATAAAGTAAGAAAAGATAAATGTTAAAGGAGTATAGGTAAGCCTAATAAAACCATTAAAACAAAGAAACGATATATTTCAAATAAAAAAACAAACAACCATATGTTTAAAAAAACCAAAGCAACCAAACATCACATATCAATCCAAACCAATGTATGAAACAAACCAAAACAAAACCAACAATATTACGAAAGAAAGAAATTGTTTTTGGTAAAAATACTTCAACCATGAACTATTTCTCGATCTTCGGAACCAACAGAATCGTTTCCTCATCAGTTTGGGCATCCGACACACCAGCCTTTTTAACCTTTGTTGATGACAGAGAGGTGCTTTCTTCAACTTCATACACGTCAGCCAGATTGCGCTTCAGTTCCGCGGACGAAGTCTTGGAACAATCTTTAGATGTGCAATCGGGTGTGAAGCTATCACCAATAGAATCCACAGCATCCTGTATGATATATATTCAAAATTAGAAACTATATAACATGTTTAAAGCATTTGGTATTTCGTAACATAAACTTAAGATACATACTTTTAGAGCAAAAGGGTTTTGATTCGATATATCACTAAGTGAAACATCAGCAGCAGCCTCGTCCACACCCTGCAATTCAAAAAATAATAAGGCTAGACACAACAAAAATGTTTAAATTTCTAACATATATTTAATTAAAAGGTTTGTATTTAACTAACCTGATCAACTGGAATTCGGCTCTCCAACGATTCAATTATTGCTGGATCATTCACCAACTTATGAACAGCATAACCATCAATATGGTTGTCAATATTAAATTGACTAAATTGAATCTTGAAAGCATACTTTTTATCATTGAATGCTCTAAACTGATAGGGAATGGTTTTCTCTACCAAAGATGCCTAATAAAAGTGAATAAAAAATTATTTAAAAAACATAATAATCCGATTTAGACATTATTAATATGCACCATAAATAACAACTTAAGTAAATAATGATATGAAACACTCTACCTGATCCACTCTTGACTTCTCAAGCAATTGAATTGCAGTCATACCCAACATTTTTCTAGATTCACGGTCAAACAAAGTCAAGGAGGCAATAGCTGCATGATCTTGTACTCTAATCGGAATCCTAAAACTAAATGCACAAAAAGTATTTTAGAAAATAAATACAACTTAGTATT
This sequence comes from Helianthus tuberosus, assembly GCA_030545235.1. Classification (NCBI taxonomy): domain Eukaryota; kingdom Viridiplantae; phylum Streptophyta; class Magnoliopsida; order Asterales; family Asteraceae; genus Helianthus; species Helianthus tuberosus. Next base: position 40,063 of record JARYGA010027126.1, read on the forward strand.
GTAAAGTAGAATAACATAAGCATAAATATTATAAAAATACATTCCCATTTAAATAACTTACATCGGTGTGGCATTCACAACCTCCTTAGGACATTCAGGATTTGAGCAAAGTAAAACTTGTTTAAACTTCGGTTCCTCAGAACCGTCTTCAGCTTCCTCGATGACCATAGTTGTCTCCACCTTCCGATTGCACTCTTCACAACCAAGGTAGTACCAATCATCTTTATCATCCACACCCATGATCGTACCAAGAACTATCACCTCACAAGGCTGAAATAAAATGAAACAAAATAGAGTTATACATATAAATTTGTTTCAAAAATTTTGTTTAATGTATTTACTTAAAATATTAAAAAGTTGACACAAACCTGATCAAATAGCGTAATATCACGGAAATTGGTAAACTGATGCTTCACTAAAAAGTCATCCGCAAGACTTGTGCTTCCAGATGAACCAATTGACTTCTGACCATTAGAGGATGTTTTACATATCTTCTCAACAAACCTGTTTACAATAAAAAAATAAAAAATAAATTAAAAACATCAATAAGTAGTTCATATTATTTTATAAACTGTTTACTTGGTTCTGAATGAACGAATCTCCTCTATATCAGAATTGATAAACAGCCTTGTTATATGGAAAGCATTAGATAGCGTTGTCTTCCCTGGGCAAAAAAATTAATATCATAGATTATGATATTGAATTTCGTAAATAATATAAAAATATAAATAATATTAACAAAGTTTATAAACAGTAAAAGCCTTTATACTTGTTGAAACTACCAAACTGCACAAGCAAAACAACATGAACTTCTTCTTTATGCATCTGAATATAACCAAACATCTCATCGCAGTACTCATCCCATAAAGTGCAGTTTAACTTAATACCCCTACATAAATATAAATTAAACACATCAAAGGAAATCATGTTAAAAAATATATAATACAAAAGCTGCAATCAAAATAAAAATGAAATTTAATAAACATACTCTTCATCCAGCAATTGCAAATTCATGAATTTGCTATCTTTTCCCATCTTCGTTTTGGTCATTTCTGGTTCAGACCACTCATCTACATATCCAATAAAATCTGAAAAAAATTGATTAATAAGAAATGTAATCAGAAAAAAAAATTTAAAATAAAATTCAATATTTATATAACTTTTTAATTTAGCATGTTGTTGTCATAGATATGATGAAATACAAACCAACTCGATACTTGACATCGACTTCACCAGCTTTAATGGATTCAAATGATGCTAACCGAATACCATATACACTTCCATCAAAGTTCTCACACTTTTTAACAGATGTATCAAAGTTTAAACTAATAGCATGTTCTTTTTCAAAGTGTTTGAAAGTTGACTTAATGACAGAAAGTTGAGATTTATAAATGTAATAAATTTCATTTTCATTAAGCAAAATTTCTTGTTTTTTCATAAACTTGCTCCAAACAGTTGCCTGCATCCTAGTCCCCTAATAAAAAAAAATTAAAATTGGTTAGTATAAAGAACAATATAAAAATTAAACTAAAATTTTAAAAACATATGACATTAAAACAAACCTGCTCATCCATAACCACCATTTCAATACCAAGGGTTTCTCCTTCTCTCTTTGGATTCATGCGAATCCAAAGTCTTAACACCTTCACCTTTATGGTAAACAACTTGGATCTCCAATCAAGATTGTTTAGAAAAGTAATATTGTTTTCATCCATTTCGATGAAATACGATCTGAGAATAGGTGATTGATATTAGAAAATGGTTACTAATTGAATTAAAATGAATCTACTTAGTAAATATATATACAGATTTCGGGAAATTATTTTTGTAAAGTCTAAAAATCAGTTTATTATTAGAAAAAATTATTACCGAAATTATGCTAATGTATTTTAAGAAATGGAATTAAATATAAAAAAACTTACAAATCTTGACGGTTTTAAAAACACTTCCATAATAAATTTGATTTTTTTTAAATTTATATCAAAAGGACTATTTATATATTACAAAATGATACTTTAATTTAAGAAACCCGTTTAATACACATATTTAAAGAAAATTCAATTACTTCCAAAAAAAAAAACAAATATAAACACCAACATTTGATTCTTTTAGACATTTAACAAATTCCAAAAAAAGCATAAAATATTTAGGCACGTATACCAATTTAAAAAAAATAATCATTATATTCAAAAAAAATTAAAAACAACATCCGAAATTCCGTAAACAACATCAAAAAAATTAAAAACTCACCAACGAATTTTTGTCATTCTTCCATACACGGGCAGAGAATCCGTCAACCATATCGCCTCTCAACGTATGAAAAATAAATAACAAATCACAGACATATAAAATAGAATGTGAACTATAATAATCAAATCACAGATTTAACAATCAGATTAGAAAAATCATATCATAATGAAGATGCTTCAGTCAGGCTCAGATATTAAAAAAAAATTAAAGCACCATGGCTGCAAGGGAGGTTGCATATGAATGTCTACCATCCTTCAACCCTGCCAAGCCAAGGTTCCATATTCAACAATATTTAATCAGAACTTCAAACTCATAATAACCTAACAGACCAGGTTATCCGTATAAGAAATCGATATTCAAATCACATAAACAAACAACATGATATCGGGTTTTAAAACCCTAAGAAAAAAGGAATAAGCTAATCGATCTTCAAATCATGTACAATAAATTCATACATCATCACATAACAGACAATACATCACAAATCATCCTTCATTCAGGCTCAGATATTTAAAAAAAATTAAAGCAACATGGCTGCAAGGGAGGTTGCATATGAATGTCTACCATCCTTCAACCCTGCCAAGCCAAGGTTCCATATTCAACAATATTTAATCATAACTTCAAACTCATCATAGCCTAGACGAAAACTATAAAATAGAAATGGGGGAACAGAAGAAACAAAGAAGGAATGACACAAGGGTAATCAAACCACAGTAATATTGTCCGTATCATCTCAGTTGCAGACCATACCCTTTTCTATTCATCATCTTAAAGTGAAAATGAAAATCATATAAACAAACAACATGATATCAGGTTTTATATAAACAGAGAATCGAAAATCGATATTCACATAACATTCAATCAGTAAATCAATACATAACAAAACCATCAAGGATTTGATTTCCTGCAAAATTATATCCAATTCAGTTAGTGCATCGAATAAAACTTCAAACATAAAACACGGTTACTATTTAACAGAATATAAACTATTCTTAATCTAACGAACAGATTTTAAAAACCAAAATATTCGATTGAAAAACCCCAATAGAAAAAACATATATACACCAATTGTTCAATCAATAAAATGATAAAGAAGATATCGGAATAATTACATTTCATACATTGGAAGAACTAACAGACAACTTATCAAATGTCTGTTCTTCAAATCATGTACAATAAATTCATACATCATCACATAACAGACAATACTAATTAACATAATATAAAATCTTGGTAATCTGAGGAACAGAATTGAAAAATAAACATATTCAAATGAAAAACCCTAATACACAAAACATACATACACGTACTTAAAAATCGGGGATTATAAACCCTAACAGACCAGCAAATCCGTATAAGAAATCGATATTCAAATCACATAAACAAACAACATTATATCGGGTTTTAAAACCCTAAGAAAAAAGGAATAAGCTAATCGATCAAAGTAACAGACATACTCAACTTCTGATCATTGTTGAGAGCGCAAATCAAAGTAAAACAAAGCATTCAAACAGAATCGATACATCACAACTCAAAGTAAAACAAACCATTCTAACAGATTCGATCAATAAGATGATGAAGAAGATATCGGAATCATTACCGTCGATGATGATGACAGTTGAATATTTGAATATTGATTAAACCTCGTTGCAAAGGATCGATTGAGAACGCAGGAACCAAATCGCCTATTAGGGTTTCTTTGAAACGGTTTGGGATAATGAGAGAGAGATGAGAGTGCCTTTTATATAGATCCGAATTCAAGGTATAGGATGACCCGAACTCAAACGGATCCCGCGTCCAATTGAATCCCAATCCGTGAGGTATGCCACTTGTCACATTATTAGCCTTTTGCCATGTCATTGCTTATGTGGAATCCTAGTTGGCTTGCTCCATTGGGTGACATGTGTCCCCCAATGGTTTGCTTTATTAGAGATATAGATTATTGTGGTGGATATATGTCATAAGTGTTACACATGGGAGCCTAACACCTATAATGTCTTGCAATGTTCGATCAACTGCCTCTATCGCCTGATGTTTCGCCATCGATGCCTCATCCCATATAATTAACTTGGAGGACCTAATTAGTTGACTTATAATTCCTAAAATTTTGGGACATAGTTTACTATTTATACTAAATATCGTAAATTAGTATTAAATAATTCCTAAAATTTGGGATATAGTTTACTATCTATCTACTAATATCGTAAATTAGTATTAAATAAATATCGTAAATTAGTATTAAATAATTCCTAAAATTTTGGGATATAGTTTACTGTCTATCTACTAATATCGTAAATTAGTATTAAATAATTCCTAAAATTTTGGAACATAGTTTATCTTCTATCTACTAAATATCAAAGTTTTGTTTTGTTATAAAAATTAATAATAAATAAAGTATAGAAAAACTGTTTTAAACATGTAAAGATTCGTTTGTTAATAAAAAAATACTAAACAAATGACAAAAGTATATTAGTTCAATCGAGATGTAAATTATAAGTGCAATAAAATAACACAAAACATAAACTTCAAATATAAAATAAACTTTATTATTCATGGGATAGTCTAGATCAAACAAAAACAACTGAAAATGAAAAAAAACATAAAAACACTTGATATATTTCATCTAATTTCTCTTCTTTTTTGATCCGTTTTTCTTGTTTGTGCTCGAATCAGCAGTATCATCTAATTCATCTTCTTTCTCATCGTCCTCAGAATCATCTAAATTTATAACCTTTACCCATTTCCATTCCCATTCCCATTCAGAGAGTCTCTTAGATCTTTTCTTTTGATTCTCATACTTCCGATCCTTAAAAAACAAAAATTTAATAAAAAAAGTTAAAAAATGAGTAAATAAATTTTATAAAAAAAACAAATATTGAATAAAAAATTTTAAAAAAGATTAAATAAATTTTAAAATTTCCTCTTTACTAAATTGACGTTGAAGATTAGACTTGTATGGACTGAACATTGCACCATAAGAAATAATTTCAACAATATTATCACCATCATCCTACAATAAAACACCAAATAATAACATAACGAACTTGTTAATATGAAAGATTATAAGCGAAAATATTACTTAAAAACTAACAAAAGCTTATTCGACAACTGGGGTGTTTAAATTGGTGTGTTGAATCTGAAAAATCAAATAAGTTAGTATTCACATAAAAGTAAATAAAAGAAAACAATTATTCATTATTGCGATATAACAAAACTTATCATAGAACCGACCTTAGATTTTTCAATATCGCATGCTTGTTTTTTCGCATCAAGTGAATTCAGAACTGGCTCCATATTTTAAATCTGTTTAGCAATAGAAATGTAGAATTGTGAATGTTTGCTATGTATTTATAGTAGTCCATTAGGGTTTAGTTTTAGATTGGTCATCCATTTATTTAGGAAGTTTGTTGTGAGTTTTAAGTTTTTAAAATAAGATGCACATATCCTGTGTAGTTTGTTGTGACATGTTTAATAGGAAGTTTGTTGTGAGTTTTATCTATAATATATTAAACATGCCACAACAAACTGACTCTGTACAAGTAAAATTAGGGAATATTTTAGTTTATTAATGTCGTTCAAAACAAAAAACTTGGGTAAAAAACAAATGTTAATGCACGGTAGCTAGGTAAGGGTCAAAGCTGGCTTGGGTAAAAAACAAATGTTGGCTTTAATCAATTGTACATTTACGCATCGGCTATTTGTACTTTATGAACGCACGGCGAAACTAAAAAAGACAACTATCGAAACGTTTAAAAAAATGTGCCGATCGTCATGGTACCTTCGGATTTTTTTAAAACATTACGGGTTGTAAGATATCGCAGGAATACATTAAAGAATTAAAGAGGGGGGAAGTGTAACTAATTACCCATAATTATGTTAAATGTCAAGGATTTAAATGTAATAGATTGAGGGACTAAAAAATAATTATGGTTTAAAAGACCACTTTACCCTCATTCTAGGGGTTTATTTATAAATAATGGGGGAAGAAGTTCTTAACTTTTGGGAATCCTTCCCTCATGTATTATAATATAGTATAGATGTTTTAAAAAGGGATTAAAGTATTAAATGCCCTCACATATTTTTCACATGACATGATTTAACTCTAAAAACAAACAGAGTTTACCTTAAACAATGAAACATGTTATAAGTATGAAACATAAAGGATGGTTAATGTGAGTTTTAAATATTAAGGCCGAAACATGAAAGTTGATACAAACCTAAAGGATGTATTTTATAATTTTGTCATAAAAATGGATCTTTTTTCTTGAGTTCGCAGGAGCATCGCTCATGAAACAATATAAAATACTAAATAATAAGTTTTAACACGAGTGAAAATTACAATACAAAACAGAAAAAAGATCGTTTCGTAGTTACAATTTTGAAAGAACAGGAAAAACAAGAACAAACAAAAAGATACCACGTCTCCAATGAGAACTCGTCTTTCTCCCATGGTACAACAACCAAATTATATTGTACTCCCAGAACTGACGACCAACCATGAAATCAACCTGACAAGGATATGCATTTTGTTGTGTCTTGCAGGAACCGTTTGAGCGTTTTTGTTGTGAATTCTAGAAACCCGCAACTGTCTCAAAACATTCCTTCACAAACCAACAAGTGGGTCATGATCCAACTTATGGACTGGTCTCTAAACTTGTGTGTGAGTTTTGACCCACCTTTAGAATAGCCTCCAAACTATGTGGCTTTTGATCTACCTACAAGCTTAATTTCTACACACACATTAGTGCATAATGTCACGGGGTTACTTTTCGACCCCCGTGTGGCGTCCCCGAGTCCCCGGGGACAAGCCAATCCATCCCGCTTCTTTGTGTGGGTCACTGGTTTCGTCCTGCCTTGGACTCATCAGGAGAGCGGCGCCAGCTCTCGACCAGTGGTGCGTTCGTCGTTTGCACGGCTAGGCACGTACACCTCTTCATTGACACTGACTCCGTCCCCTGATAAAGTCCAGGACTAGCCAGTAACCCAAGCGTTCAAGCACAGCCCACAACATCGCGATCTTCAAACATTGGGCCCGTGACACTCTCCCACCACCATTTCATGCACGTCCTCGTGCATGCTCGCCGTCCCATACCAGCTCGCATACTTGACAATGCATGATCCCCCTTATGTTGAGCATGATTCACTTTGGGAGGGCAGGACACCCGGAAGCACAGCAACAATGATCTTCTGTCGTGCATGTTCAATATAGTACGTCAGTTTTGGTTTTAAGTGGCGCTGACATCCGCCGCATCGGATTAGGTGCCGATGATTCACCTTGTTTTAGGAATACGGGGACCTGAATAGTTGTAGCAGCGTTCACAAAACTTCCTTTTTACAGCGCTTCTTGAACCGTAGATTTTTTAACATAACACGGAGGGCTTCACTGCAACTATACTTGAGCGGCTCTCACGATCCCGTACTCGCGGAGTACAAAGACCTTTGCCGAAGCAAACCCATATTTGGTCTTCTCCCACCACCATTGCGCAACCATACTCTAAATGTTAAGCTCATTGGTTAAGAGTCATGTTCCAACGTATCCGAGAATCGTTCTGCTCTGATACCACGTTGTCACGGGGTTACTTTTCGACCCCCGTTTGGCGTCCCCGAGTCCCCGGGGACAAGCCAATCCATCGCGCTTCTTTGTGTGGGTCACTGGTTTCATCCTGCCTTGGATTCATTGACACTGACTCCGTCCCCTGATAAAGTCCAGGACTAGGCACGTACACCTCTTCATTGACACTGACTCCGTCCCCTGATAAAGTCCAGGACTAGCCAGTAACCCAAGCGTTCAAGCACAGCCCACATGTAACACCCCGAAAACGGGTTTGGTAATCAAACTCTGTTAATACTAAAAGACGGGTAAAGTACCGTTAGTAGTAAAAATAACTCGGTAAATATTTGGAATTTAATAAGAAATCCTAATATTAAATACAAGTGAAGCAAAGTTTTAAGGAATTGAGTTTATAAGAGCCCGAGTTAACGGGACTTAAAATAAAACGGATTATAACTCCCGGGACCCACCAAGTAACTAGGAATATTAACCTAGTTAGTTAATGTCTTGACATAATAGAACAAATATGGTTAAGATACCCTTTAAATAACTTGTGTAAAGTGGAGGGACTAGACATGGGCAAATGAATTAAAGTTTCAATTAAATCAAATATTAAACACAAACACACACACACATACGTGGTGTGTTCTGCGATTTCAACCAGACCAAGGAGGAGGTCTTAAGCTTCAACCTTAAAACACAGAAATTCATCAAATTGAAGGGGTAAATCAAGTCCGAAACGAAATCCAAGCATAGATTAGTGATCACCTCAGTAAAGGGATCATGAGGTATGCGAAATTTTACTATGTGGTTCTGTTACACCCTAAAGCGTATTAGACAAAAGTCGCAGCGGAAAAACGTAACATGAAATTTCTTTCCTTGCAATTACCTTGACTTACTTAAAACTTCATTTTTAGACAACTTTTTCTCATGAAGTGTCACACCCCGATTTCCACGTGTCACCGGTGGGCCCGGTGGGCCCGGTGGGGGAGTATCATGACGTGGTTGGCAACGTAATAGTCAAAAAACACAATATTTAATATGCACAGCGGAAGCAAATTTAAAGATATAATACAACCGAATAAATTATTGTAATATCAAGTATCACAATGTTCGGATGTTTATCCACAGAACGGATCGAAATAAAATGGAAACAATAGTTCAACAGACTTCAGGCATCCTAAGCTTGCGAGACTTTTATTGATGCTAAGGAGACAATCCAGCCAATTTCGTTTAGTACCTGCATTCAGTCTTTTTGGGAAAATACGTCAGTTTACATTGGTAAACACAATCAACTGACTCATTTTGGAAAATGATTGAAAATTGGTTTGGATGCACGTGGCATAAACATTTTATTTAACT